>JBBBDQ010012792.1:22500-25512 GCA_037127315.1 Ascarosepion bandense
TCTATCTCAGATTATCTACATCTATCTATCTATCTATCTATCTATCTATCTATCTATCTCAGTTTATTCACATCTATCTATCTATCTATCTCAGTTTATTCACATCTATCTATCTATCTATCTCAGTTTATTCACACCTATCTGTCTGTCTATCTATCTCAGTTTATTCACATCTATCTATCTCAGTTTATTCACATATATCTATCTATCTGTCTATCTATCTCAGTTTATTCACATCTATCTATCTATCTATCTATCTATCTATCTATCTATCTATCTATCTATCTATCTATCTCAGTTTATTCACATCTATCTATCTATCTATCTCAGTTTATTCACATCTATCTATCTATCTATCTATCTATCTCATTCACATCTATCTATCTATCTATCTATCTATGTATCTATCTATCTATCTATCTATCTATCTATCTATCTATCTATCTATCAATCTATCTCAGTTTATTCACATCTATCTGTCTATCTATCAGTTTATTCACATCTATCTATCTATCTATCTATCTATCTATCTATCTATCTCAGTTTATTCACATCTATCTATCTATCTATCTATCTATCTATCTATCTATCTATCTCAGTTTATTCACATCTATCTATCTATCTATCTATCTATCTATCTATCTATCTATCTATCTATCTATCTATCTATCTATCTATCTATCTCAGTTTATTCACATCTATCTATCTATCTATCTCAGTTTATTCACATCTATCTATCTATCTATCTATCTATCTATCTATCTATCTATCTATCTCAGTTTATTCACATCTATCTATCTATCTATCTATCATTCTATCTCAGTTTATTCACATCTATCTGTCTATCTATCTATCTCATTTTATTCACATCTATCTGTCTATGTATCTCTCTATCTATCTATCTCTCTATCTATCTATCTATCTCAGTTTATTCACATCTATCTATCTATCTATCTATCTATCTCAGTTTATTCACATCTATCTATCTATCTATCTATATATCTATCTATCTATCTATCTCAGTTTATTCACATCTATCTATCTATATATCTCAGTTTATTCACATCTATCTATCTATCTATCTATCTATCTATCTCAGTTTATTCACATCTATCTATCTATCTATCTATCTCAGTTTATTCACATCTATCTATCTATCTATCTATCTATCTCATTTTATTCACATCTATCTGTCTATCTATCTCTCTATCTATCTATCTATCTATGTATCTATCTATCTCAGTTTATTCACATCTATCTATCTATCTATCTATCTATCTATCTATCTCAGTTTATTCACATCTCTATCTATCTATCTATGTATCTATCTCAGTTTATTCACATCTATCTATCTATATCAGTTTATTCACATCTATCTATCTATCTATCTCAGTTTATTCACATCTATCTATCTATCTATCTATCTATCTATCTATCTATCTATCTATCTCAGATTATTCACATCTATCTATCTATCTATCTATCTATCTATCTATCTATCTATCTATCTCAGTTTATTCACATCTATCTATCTATCTATCTATCTCAGTTTATTCACATCTATCTATCTCAGTTTATTCACATATATCTATCTATCTGTCTATCTATCTCAGTTTATTCACATCTATCTATCTATCTATCTATCTATCTATCTATCTATCTATCTATCTATCTATCTAACTATCTATCTATCTATCTATCTATCTATCTCAGTTTATTCACATCTATCTATCTATCTATCTATCTATCTATCTATCTATCTCAGTTTATTCACATCTATCTATCTATCTATCTCAGTTTATTCACATCTATCTATCTATCTATCTATCTATCTATCTATCTATCTATCTATCTATCTCAGTTTATTCATTATCTATCTATCTATCTATCTATCTATCTATCTATCTATCTATCTCAGTTTATTCACATCTATCTGTCTATCTATCTATCAGTTTATTCACATCTATCTATCTATCTATCTATCTATCTATCTCAGTTTATTCACATCTATCTATCTATCTATCTATCTATCTATCTATCTATCTATCTATCTATCTATCTATCTCAGTTTATTCACATCTATCTATCTATCTATTTATCTATCTATCTATCTATCTATCTATCTATCTCAGTTTATTCACATCTATCTATCTATCTATCTCAGTTTATTCACATATATCTATCTATTCTATCTATCTAACTATCTATCTATCTATCTATCTATCTATCTATCTATCTATCTATCTATCTATCGCAGTTTATTCACATCTATCTATCTATCTATCTATCATTCTATCTCAGTTTATTCACATCTATCTGTCTATCTATCTATCTCATTTTATTCACATCTATCTGTCTATCTATCTCTCTATCTCTCTATCTATCTATCTATCTATCTATCTATCTATCTATCTATCTATCTATCTCAGTTTATTCACATCTATCTATCTATCTATCTATCTATCTATCTATCTATCTATCTATCTCAGTTTATTCACATCTATCTATCTATCTATCTATCTATCTATCTCAGTTTATTCACATCTATCTATCTATATATCTCAGTTTATTCACATCTATCTATCTATCTATCTATCTCAGTTTATTCACATCTATCTATCTATCTATCTATCTCAGTTTATTCACATCTATCTATCTATCTATCTATCTCATTTTATTCACATCTATCTGTCTATCTATCTCTCTATCTATCTATCTATCTATCTATCTATCTCAGTTTATTCACATCTATCTATCTATCTATCTATCTATCTATCTATCTATCTATCTCAGTTTATTCACATCTCTATCTATCTATCTATCTATCTCAGTTTATTCACATCTATCTATCTATCTATATCAGTTTATTCACATCTATCTATCTATCTATCTCACTCTCTTATTCATCTATCTATCTATCTATCTATCTATCTCAGTTTATTCACATCTATCTATCTATCTATCTATCTATCTATCTATCTATCTATCTATCTATCTATCTCAGTTTATACT
>JBBBDQ010012825.1:0-17888 GCA_037127315.1 Ascarosepion bandense
TGGCGCGATACGAGCAGTCCCGGCGCCGACACGCGCCTGGCAGACCCGAACGCGCGAACAATGGAAAGAGGCGTGCGCAGACGTCTCCTTGATTCCAAGGTTGCAACGTTCACAATCTGGCAAATCCGCCAGGCCCATTGCGAAACGCTTGTCATTGAGAGACAAACCATTCCGAGCCAATCGCCAGGTCAGGAAAACTCAGAGTTGCTGAGCCAATCTGCACCTGGCGCCCAAGCCCCCAATGAGCAGTACTCCACTCTCGACATGCCGAGCTTACTCACAGCTTATCCTTCACGGCACCCTCCACTAATCCCCGATAGAAGATTTTCCTAGGCTGTGAAAGGTCACTGGACCGTGGAATGGCCTGTAAAGCCGCCAGACATTCGAGGAGGAATTTCCGGTCACCAAGACCTGACGGTCAGCCATAGGGTCAGGAGCGTGATGGTAAGGCAAAGAGACATGTCCCTCACCCCTACCCCACAAGCAACCGATCTTCCTCTAACGCGCGCCTGAGGAATGCCAACCTTGAAGCGAGCACGTGGCTCCTCAGGTGTGGCATCCCCAGACCCCCTTGACACGGACGGAGGCAACAGACTCCTTTGTCGACCATGTGTTTGCGTCCTCTCCAAAGACAAGGAGGCAAACGCTCGAGCGCCTTCTCATGATCGTCACAAGGGGAAGTACTGACAACCGGTAAAGGATCATGGGAAAGGTATGTGTTACCTCCGCCAAGCCCTTCACGGAGAGACCCCGTCGACGCCAAATCTTGACCGACGCGCCGACCTTTGCCAGTACTTCTGACCAGTTTTCTCCAGCTGTAAGTCCGGACCGAACCAAACTCCGAGGAGCTTGACCGGCCCGTCCGTCCAGCTGAAGGGCCCCGGGAGGAAACTCCTTCAGGCACCCTAACCGCAAGCCGGATGACTTGTCGCAGTTAATTCTGGCCCCTGTCACCTTCTCGTACCGTACAAGCGCCTGGTGTACCGCCTCTATGTCCCTGCGGGAGGACACAAAGGTCGTTACGTCAGCGTACGCAGAAACCCTGGCTCGAGCTCCGCCAGGGACTTCAATTCCACGCAGGACCGGACTGCCCGTCTCGTCCCTTAGCCGGCGAAGGAGGGGCTCCAACGCCAAGACATAAAGGAGAAGACAGTGGACAACCCTCCGGACCGACCTGGGCAACGCAGCGCCCGACAGCTTCCCGTTCACCTGTACCACAGCCCGGGAGCGATACGAAACACAATCCAGCGGCTGAAGTCGGGTTTGAATCCGGCAGCCTGCAGGACAGCAGCCGGAATAGCCATGGTCAATCCTATCAAATGCCTTGGACTGATCTAAATTGATCAGCGCGGCCTCATCGTCGTCTTCTACACCCTCTATGATCGTGCGAATCAAGTGCAGGTTGCTCTGAATTGTTTCTCCCCTTCACAGAACAAGTCGATCCGGTTCCAACAGAGACTCGGCAACTAGCTGCAAGCGATTCGTCAGGATCTTGGCCAAAATCTTTAACTCTGTGTTTAGCAGAGTTATGGGCCTGTAATCGTCTAGTTCCCTCCCAACCTTCTTGCCTTTTCTCAACAGCGTGATCACGCCCCTGAGTGATCCGACCGGGGATGGACCCCTGCCGAAACCAGTGGTTGAACACGACTGCCCAAGAGCGGGACAAAAAGGTGCGACATCCTCAAGTACAATTCATAGGGCAAACCATCCAAACCTGGCGACTTGCCACTGCCGACCTTCTTCAAGCCACGTAGATTTCGTCCTCCGTAATCTCCCCTTCGCAACTAGCCGCTTCAGCCGGCAAAAGCCGAGAAAGTCAGCCAGAAAAGCTGCGAAAGTCCTCGTCACGGAGACCAGGCTCCTTGGTAAATCAGTGTTCGAAATGCTGCCGGAACGCCTCACGCATGTCGTCGGTCGACCCTAAGGAGATGTCCCTCCGGGTCGCGTACCTCTCGAATGTACCGGTCGCCGGCTCGGCAGAATTTCTTCCTTGCGCAGTTCCGCGCCCATTTTCACAGCTTCGGAAGACATCTTGCTTAACTTAGCCCTAATTACCTGGCCCATGTAGCGCCCGCTAGTCGAACGCTCCAGGGCCTCCTAGCTAAGGCTATTTCTAGGGAATCCCACCAGCCTCCGCCCGGGCGAGTGGCTCCCCAAGTGTCTTTGCCTCCGCAGCCTTATCTAGGTTGAGCCGCTGGCTATATTTGGTGGCGAAAGACCTAATGGAGTCCTTAAGACTAACCCACACTTACTCCCAATGACTCGCCTTTAATTAACGCCCGCTGAACTAGTTTTGTCAGCTGGTCACGAAAGTCCCGCCTGTCCAGTAAGGACTGGTTAGACTTCCAATAACCAGCCAACCTAGGCCTAAATCAACACCACACGGGCACAAACAGGTTTGTGATCCGTGTAGCTTCAACCAGTGGAACGTTGGACATTCTAAGAAGTCTATGTCGGCTTCTCTCACTAACACCCTATCCAGGTACGCTGATACCGGGTAGAGGGAGCCAACTACGCGTCCACGTCCACATGCTCCCTTCGGATGATCGACCCGGTATCTATCGACGAGACCAAAATCGCCGACAAGATTGACCAGAGCTACGATCACCCTCCCACCCATAGCGCCCCCTCCTCTATCCATTTGGGGGTTAGGGATGGCTTCCCGGTCCCCAACTAAGATTAGCCGTGTTGAATGCACCATGAAGGGCTCCAACAGCCGAAGAAGAACACGCTCACCCTGAACATTGGGCGCATAAACCGCAATCAGCCGGAACGACTTGCTTTTCACTGCAATATCATGCACGATCAGCCGGCCCTCGGCACCGACATGGACAAGGTCAACCCTCGCGTCCAGGGTACCTTGACCAACAAAGAAACACCTCTGGCCCGCCGGCTCCCATATGCTGAATAAACGACAAAGTCGTCATCCAGCACACACGAGTCGACTTCGCAAACAAAGTGAGTCTCTTGGATCGCGGCCACATCCACGCCGTACGACAAGAGGTCACGAAGCAGGCAGGCCGCCTTACCCCGATCCCTCAGGCCATACGCATTCAAACTGGCTATCTTAATAGACATTTCTTAGATCTGAAAAGAAAAAGAAAACATGCAACAACGGCACTAATCACATACGGGGAAAAAATCTCTGGTGGCTGGGACCCCGACGGACTGTCTGAGGCCCTTGTACCAACATCGGACGTAATCCGTCCGTCCAGGACAATACCGCCGACGTCCGTAGGGTAAGTGAGTTTTATTACCCTATATAAGCATGGGTGGATCAAAATGGGGAACCTCCCAGCACAATTTCTAGCCATTTTCTTTAATTCGGGGGTGCCTTCCTGCACCATTCTAATATTTGGGTAATGTTTTTTTACCTGGGCTATGTGGTCCCTGACCCTCAGGTTCTCCTGTGTTACGTATCAGGGTAATGACGCCTGGGGCGCTGGGAAAGTTTTAGGGTCGTCCGTGGATAGTCCCTTGACCGAAGTGAGCTTAAGAAGCGGTTTCAGTAAAGTTTCTCCTCTGCGACGACCATTCTGACACAATGCTCTCGTTGATTTTCATGAGGGCATCCCTACACCCGCTGCAGAGGAGGGAATTTTCTTTTATGTCGGGTAGGGGCAGGAACAGGAGAAAAGGGGAGGGAGCGGGAGTAGTGGATCTTTTCAGGGTCAGCTCAAAGGTCAGGGACTGGGACACCTTCTGTGGAGAAGAGGGTAGGCTCCTGGCTTTCTGCGTAGAACTGTTGAGGAGACCGGAAGTGATAGACATTTGTCCCTGTGTTTTCTTCGTTCCACTCCTACTCCTCCGTCGACTCTTGGGTTTTTCATGATGCTCCTCGTCGTCTCTCACGTTTAAAGGACGCCGACCTTTCCACGTCCATTTCTTCACCTTCTTGGGAGAGACTCATCTTCTGTTCATGTTTGGCCAGCGTTCGGCGGAGAACCTCTACCGGGGGCTCCTTTTGTTTTCGGCCCCCCGCTCGGAGGCGCTTTTGCCAGGCACGCCTTCTGTTTAGCCGGGGATGCTGCTTTGCCGGAGTCTGTTTTGGAGGCGTCTTGACAGGTGGCGACGTCTTTGCCGGAGAAGGAGTCTTTGCCTTCCTTCTACCGACCGCCTGCCACTCGCCCTCCTTATTGCCAGTCTGAGCTGGAGTTGGTGTTGCAGGCTTAGTCGTCTCCTTTCCCCACCTTTTCTTCTTGCTGCGGCTGCTTGGCTGTTTGGGCCTTTGGGGGCGGGTTCTTAGTCGGGCAAGTCTTGGCAACATGTTCCGCCGCCCACAGACCCAACAGGCCGGCTTTCTTCCCTCCACAATCACGAATATCTTGCGGCCCTGCAAGTAATGATGTTGAGGATCTTTTCAATCCTCTCCTTCGTCAAGGTCACTTGGAGGGTCATGTCACCCGTTGAAGCTGCAGCTTTGACCGCAGCAGGGGCTTCTGACACTTTGCCATATCCGGCAAAGGCACCGATATGGTCCTCGGCGATGTCCATTGGGACGCCATGCAGGGTAATTTTAAGTTTCTTAGTACCCATGTACTCTGTATGGATTTGGAGTGTCTTGGTTTCCAAGACCACTCCCGATAGGGCCTTCGCCTCCCCTGCAGATCCAAGCAGGACGTCCCACATGGCACCGCCTCTCCTCGCTACGGCCCTGGCTTTGATCTTCAGTGCTTTAATACTTTCTTCAAACACGTCCTAGGGGACCCAATTAATTTGTGTGTTTTCAGGTCCTTTGTTATGGGTAATTATTCGGGCTTCTATTAGAGCTAACTGTTCCAGGGACGAAACCAGTTCTGCTTCCTTGATAAATTCCGCGTACTTCAAGTTCATTTGAGCGTAGTACTCCTCTCCCTTAGTAATGATTCTACCTCCATTCCACCCAGAGGTAGAAGGTATGGGAGATGCTGCTGATACTTCGAAGAGGGGTCGATCCTAGGTGGTAAACTCCAGTCTCCCTCTTTCCCTCCCACCGAGGCCGTGGTGGGAGGACCGACTTCTTCCGGCCTATTACAGGCCATTGCCACCAAAGTGGCCGAACACCGGGTAGTAGTTGCAATCCGGTGTTTCGCGTTGTTTAGACGCTACTTTGCGCTGGCCCGAGCAATAAACTCGGGCTGGAATGCAACAAACCAAAAACCAAATTGATAGCTAATATCACGGTGGAACAAAAGCTTCGCTCTGATTTCTACGTTCACCCTACAAACCAAAAGTCTGGGCGGGGAATGGGTAGTTTTATTTATTCTTTAAATACAAAGAATTATGGCACAAGGCCGAAAAATGGGAGGGGGAACAAAACTTGGGGTGGTCTTCAGTACACTATCTTATACCTAGCTAATCGGATTCACGACCCATACATACGTTACAATTTTCTCAATCACCATAAGAATTTGTCCATCAACACTCATACTATATCGTACACCAAAATACCGCAAACTCCATACCAGGGACCTACAAAACGCCCCAAATGTACATAAAAATTTGTGACTATTTACAAATATAATACAAAAATAGATTTAAAAATTTATACATGAAATGACATGATGGGAAGGGGGAATGAAGAAACAAAACTCCCCAAAACAAAAACAATGTCAAATGAAAACATATACATAGTGTTAGTAAAGACCCAAACACACCCTCATAATTAAAGAGGCCACTGTATTCTGCCTTAAAAGGCAAAATCAAGTAGCTCTCTTTCTACAGAGATGGGAGAAGCAGGTTAAAATAAATTGGACTGGGGAATATATAAGGCTGACCCAGCCGAGAGCCAAACAGGACAAAATAACGATGGACAAGGGGATCTCGAACTGGATCATAACAAAAGTATTGGAGCCGGGAACAGGCTAGGACAACCCATACACTCACATTAACTAGGTACACAAAAGAATATCTACCTTAACCACGGGAAGGGTTCCAAAGGAATCCCCCCCGATGTGATTAGCAGATCTAAAAAAGAAAAATCAAGGCTAGCCCCGGTCACACGAACCAGGCTCGCTGCATGTATCCACCTTTCGCAGAAGTCTGTCGGGTGCAGCCGTTTCCGTTCAGTTCTAATCTTCATTTTGAGCTGGTGCTCAAAATATCGGATTAGATCCTGATCCGAACGAGCGCGCAAGACTTCCTCCAGTCACGTCGTCCATATCACCATTCTAGCCGAAGCCAGCAGCGTCAGAAACACCATCCGCTTCACTCCAGAGTACGGGGGCAACACATTGTCCACAGCGTATGCGCGATCAATGAGCACGAGCTCCCGCGGCGCGTACGAGCAGTCAACTCGCCGACACGCACCCACAACGGGCGAACGCGCGAACAATGGAAGAAGGCGTGCGCAGACGTCTCCTTGATTCCAAGGTTGCAACGTTCACAATCTGGCAAATCCGCCAGGCCATTGCGAAACGCTTGTCATTGAGAGACAAACCATTCCGAGCCAATCGCCAGGTCAGAGAAAACTCAGGATTGCTGAGCCAATCTGCACCTGGCGCCCAAAATTAATGAGAGCGGTACTCCACTCTCGACATGCCGAGCTTACTCCACAGCTTATCCTTCACGGCACCCTCCACTAATCCCCGATAGAAGATTTTCCTAGGCTGTGAAGGTCACTGGACCGTGGAATGGCCTGTAAAGCCGCCAGACATTCGAGGAGGAATTTCGGTCGCACCCAAGGCCTGACGGTCAGCCATAGGGTCGGGGGCGTGATGGTAAGGCAAGGGAACATGTCCCTCACTACCCCCGCAAGCAACCGATCTTCCTCTAACGCGCGCCTGAGGAATGCCAACCTTGAAGCGAGCACGTGGCTCCTCAAGTGTGGCATCCCCAGACCCCTTGACACGGACGGAGGCAACAGACTCCTTTGTCGACCATGTGTTTGCGTCCTCTCCAAAGACAGAATAGCAAACGCTCGAGCGCCTTCTCATGATCGTCACAAAGTACTGACAGCCGGTAAAGGATCATGGGAAAGAGGTATGTGTTACACACCTCCGCAACCCTTCACGGAGAGACCCCGTCGACGCCAAATCTTGACCGACGCGCCGACCTTTGCCAGTACTTCTGACCAGTTTTTTCTCCAGCTGTAAGTCCGGACCGAACCAAACTCCGAGGAGCTTGACCGGCCCGTCCGTCCAGCTGAAGGGCCCCAGGAGGAGACTCCCTTCCAGGCACCTAACCGCAAGCCGGATGACTTGTCGCGAGTTAATTCTGGCCCCTGTCACCTTCTCGTACCGTACAAGCGCGGTGTACCGCCTCTATGTCCCTGCGGGAGGACACAAAGGTCGTTACGTCATCGGCGTACGCAGAAACCCTGGCTCGAGCTCCGCCAGGGACTTCAATTCCACGCAGGTTGGACTGCCCGTCTCTCGTCCCTTAGCCGGCGAAGGAGGGGCTCCAACGCCAAGACATAAGGAGAGAAGACAGTGGACAACCCTGTCGGACCGACTGGAGCAACGCGAAAGCGCCCGACAGCTTCCCGTTCACCTGTACCACAGCCCGGGGGAGCGATACAGAAGGCTAATCCAGCGGCTGAAGTCGGGTTTGAATCCGGCGGCCTGCAGGACAACAGCCAGGTAGCCATGGTCAATCCTATCAAATGCCTTGGACTGATCTAATTGATCAGCGCGGCCTCATCGTCGTCTTCTACACCCTCTATGATCGTGCGAATCAAGTGCAGGTTGCTGAATTGTTCCATACGAACAAGTCTGATCCGGTTCCAACAGAGACTCGGCAACTAGCTGCAAGCGATTCGTCGGATCTTGGCCAAATCTTTAACTCTGTGTTTAGCAGAGTTATGGGCCTGTAATCGTCTAGTTCCCCTCCCAACCTTCTTGCCTTTTTCTCAACAGCGTGATCACGCCCCTGGTGATCCGACCGAGGATGGACCCCTGCCAAAAACCAGTGGTTGAACACAACTGCCAAGAGCGGGACAAAAAGGTGCGACATCCTCAAGTACAATTCATAGGGCAAACCATCCAAACCTGGCGACTTGCCACTGCCGACCTTCTTCAAAGCCACGTAGATTTCGTCCTCCGTAATCTCCACTTCGCAGCCAACCGCTTCAGCCGGCAAAAGCCGGGGAAAGTCAGCCAAATAGCTGCGAAAGTCCTCGTCTGGAGACCAGGCTCCTTGGTAAATCGGTGTTCGAAATGCTGCCGGAACGCCTCGCACATGTCGTCGGTCGACCTAAGGAGATGTCCACTCAGGTCGCGTACCTCTCGAATGTACCGGTCGCCGGCTCGGCGTTCCTCCTTGCGCAGTTCCGCGCCCATTTTCACAGCTTCGGAAGACATCTTGCTTAACAGCCCTAATTACCTGGCCCATGTAGCGCCCGCTAGTCAGACGCTCCAGGGCCTCCCTGGCTAAGGCTATTTCCTCAGGAATCCCCACCAGCCTCCGCCCGGGCAGGAAATTAGCTCTAAGTGTCTTTGCCTCCGCAGCCTTATCTAGGTTGAGCCGCTGGCTATATTTGGTGGCGAAAGACCTAATGGAGTCCTTAAGACTAACCCACCACTTACTCCCAATGACTCGCCCAATTAACGCCCGCTGAACTAGTTTTGTCAGCTGGTCACGAAAGTCCCGCCTGTCCAGTAAGGACTGGTTGAACTTCAATAACCAGCCAACCTAGGCCTAAAATCTAACACCACACGGGCACAAACGAGTTTGTGATCCGTGTAGCCTAACCAGTGGAACGTTGGACATTCTAAGAAGTCTATGTCGGCTTCTCTCACTAACACCCTATCCAGGTACGCTGATACCCGGGTAGAGGGGCCAACTACGCGTCCACGTCCACATGCTCCCCTTCCGGATGATCGACCCGGTATCTATCGACGAGACCAAAATCGCCGACAAGATTGACCAGGCTACGATCACCACTCCACCCCGCTAGCGCCCCTCCCTCTATCCCATTTGGGGGTTAGGATGGCATTCCAGTCCCCAACTAAGATTAGCCGTGTTGAATGCACCATGAGGCTCCAACAGCCGAAAGAAAGAGACACGCTCACCTTGAACATTGGGCGCATAAACCGCAATCAGCCGGAACGACTTGCTTTTCACTGCAATATCGGCCACGATCAGCCGGCCCTCGGCACCGACATGGACAAGGTCAACCCTCGCGTCCAGGGTACGCTTAACCAGCAAAGAAACACCTCTGGCCCGCCGGCTCCCATATGCTGAATAAACGACAAAGTCGTCATCCAGCACACACGAGTCGACTTCGCAAACAAAGTGAGTCTCTTGGATCGCGGCCACATCCACGCCGTACGACAAGAGGTCACGAAGCAGGCGAGCCGCCTTGCCCCGATCCCTCAGGCCATACGCATTCAAACTGGCTATCTTGATAGACATTTCTTAGGCCTGAAAAGAGAACAAGAAAAACATGCAACAACGGCTCTAATCACATACGGGGAAAAAATCTCTGGTGGCTGGGACCCCGACGGACTGTCCTAGGGACCCTGTACCAACATCGGACGTAATCCGTCCGTCCAGGACAATACCGCCGACGTCCGTAGGGCAAGTGAGTTTTATTACCCTATATAAGCATGGGTGGATCAAAATCAGGGAACCTCCCAGCACAATTTCTAGCCATTTTTTAATTCGGGGGTGCCTTCCTGCACCATTCTAATATTTGAGTAATGCTTTTTAACCTGAGCTATGTGGTCCCAGACCCTCAGGTTTGCCTCCTATGTTACGTATCAGGGTAATGACACCTGGGGCCTGGGAAAAGTTCCTAGGGTTGTCCGTGGCTAGTCCTTTCACCGAAGTAAGCTTTAGGAGTGGTTTGAGCAAATTTCTCCTTTGCGATGACCACTCTAACCCAATGTCTTCATTAATTTTCATGAGGGCATCCCCATGAGGGAGGGCATTTTTCTTTTTATGCCGAGTAGGGGCCGGAACAGGGAGAAGGGGAGGGAGAGGGGAGTAGTGGATCTTCTCCAAGGGGTCGGCTCGAAGGTCGGGGACTGGGACACCTTCTGTGGAGAAGGGCAGGCTCTGGCTTTCTGCGCATAGGAGCACCTAACTGGAAACCGGAAGAGATGTACATTTATCCCTGTGTCTTCTTCGTTCCGCTCCTACTCCTCCGTCGACTCTTGGGTTTATCGTGCTGCTCTTCCTCGTCGTCTCTTCCGCGTTTTAAGGACGCCGACCTTTCCACGTCCCATTTCCTCCACCTTCTTGGGGGAGGGACTCCCTTTTCTGTACATGTTTGGCCGGCGTTTTGGCGGGAGGGAGACCTCTACCGGGGGCTCCTTTTGTTTTTCCGGCTCCCGCCCAGAGACGGCGCTTTTGCCGGGCACGCCTTCTGTTTTAGCTGGGGACGCTGCTTTTGCCGGAGTCTGTTTTGGAGGCGTCTTGACGGGGGGCGGCACCTTCGCGGGGGAAGGAGTCTTCGCCTTCTTTCTGCCGACCACCCTGCCACTCGCCTCCCTACTGACAGTCTGTGCTGGAGTTGGTGTTGCTGTCTTAGTCGTCTCCTTTCACCCTGCCTTTCCTCTTGCTGCGGCTGCTTGGCTGTTTGGGCCTTTGGGGGTGGGTTCTTCGTCGGGCAAGCCTTGGCAACATGTTCCGCCGCCCACCCAGACCCAACAGCACGGCTTTCTTCCCTCCACAATCACAAATATCTTGCGACCCCTGCAAGTAATGATGTTGGGGATCTTTTTCAATCCTCTCCTTCGTCAAGGTCACTTGGAGGGTCATGTCACCCGTTAAGAAAGCCTGCCTTTGACCGCAGCGAGGAGGACTTCTGACACTTTGCCATATCCGGCAAAAAAGGCACCGATATGGTCCTCGGCGATGTCCATTGGGACGCCATGCAGGGTAATTTTAAGTTTCTTAGTACCCATGTACTCTGTATGGATTTGGAGTGTCTTGGTTTCCAAGACCACTCCCATTAGGGCCCTTCGCCTCCCCTGCCAGATCCAAGCAGGACGTCCCACATGGCACGCCTCTCACTCGCTACGGCCCTGGCTTTGATCTTCAGTGCTTTAATACTTTCTTCAAACACGTCCTGGGGACCCCAATTAATTTGTGTGTTTTCAGGTCCTTTGTTATCAAGGTAATTATTCGGGCTTCTATTAGAGCTAACTGTTCAGGGACCGAAACCAGTTCTGCTTCCTTGATAAATTCCGCGTACTTCAAGTTCATTTGAGCGTAGTACTCCTCTCCCTTAGTAATGATTCTACCTCCATTCCACCCAGAGGTAGAAGGTATGGGAGAATGCTGCTGATACTTCCGAAGAGGGAAATTCGATCCTAGGTGGTAAACTCAGTCTCCCTCTTTCCCTCCACCGAGGCCGTGGTGGGAGGACCGACTTCTTCCGGCCTATTACAGGCCATTGCCACCAAAGTGGCCGAACACCGGGTAGTTGCAATCCGGTGTTTCGCGTTATTTGGGCAACTACTTTGCGCTGGCCCGAGCAATAAACTCCGGGCTGGAATGCAAGCAAACCCAAAAACCAAATTGATAGCTAATATCACGGTGGAACAAAAGCTTCGCTCTGGTTTTTTGCCATTCACCACACAAACAAAAGTCTGGGCGGGGAATGGGTAGTTTTTATTTATTCTTTAAATACAAAGAATTATGGCACAAGAGCCGAAAAATGGGAGGGGGAACAAAACTTGGAACGTTTCAGTACACTATCTTATACCTAGCTAATCGGATTCACGACCATACATACGTTACAATTTTCTCAATCACCATAAGAATTTATCCATCAACACTCATACATATCGTACACCCAAATATAAACTCTCACCAGGGACCTACAAAACGCCCCAAATGTACATAAAAATTGTAACTATTTACAAATATAATACAAAAATAGATTTAAAAATTTATACATGAAATGACATGATGGGAAGGGGGAATGAAGAAACAAAAATCCCCAAAACAAAAACAATGTCAAATGAAAACATATACATGGTAGTAAGACCCAAACACCCTCATAATTAAAGAGGCCACTGTATTCTGCCTTAAAAGGCAAAATCAAGTAACTCTCTTTCTACAGGGGATGGGAGAAGCAGGTTAAATAAATTGGACTGGGGAATATATAAGGCTGACCCAGCCGAGAGTAAAACGGGACAAAATAACGATGGACAAGGGGATCTCGAACTGGATCATAACAAAAGCATTGGAGCCGGGAACAGGCTAAGGACAACCCATACCTCAAAGTAGCAGAGTACACAAAAGAATTTCTACCTTAACCACGGGAAGGGTTCCAAGGAATCCCCCGATGTGATTAGCAGATCAAAAAGAAAATCAAGGCTAGCCCCGGTCACACGAACCAGGCTCGCTGCATGTATCCACCTTTCGCAAAAGTCTGTCGGGTGCAGCCGTTTCCGTTCAGTTCTAATCTTCATTTTGAGCTGGTGCTCAAAATATCGGATTAGATCCTGATCCGAAAGACGGCCGCCCCGCAAGACTTCCTCCAGTCGCGTCGTCCATATCACCATTCTAGCCGAGGCCAGCAGCGTCAGAAACACCATCCGCTTCACTCCAGAGTACGGGGGCAACACATTGTCCACAGCGTATGCGCGATCAATGAGCACGAGCTCCCGCGGCGCGACACGAGCAGTCAACTCGCCGACACGCGCCCACGCTTGAACGAACGCGCGAACAATGGAAGAAGGCGTGCGCAGACAGCGTCTCCTTAATTCCAAGGTTGCAACGTTCACAATCTGGCAAATCCGCCAGGCCCATTGCGAAACGCTTGTCATTGAGAGACAAACCATTCCGAGCCAATCGCCAGGTCAGAGAAAACTCAGAGTTGCTGAGCCAGTCCGCACCTGGCGCCCAAGACCAATGAGAGCGGTACTCCACTCCCGACATGCCGAGCTTACTCCACAGCTTATCCTTCACGGCACCCTCCACTAATCCCCGATAGAGAAGATTTTCCTAGGCTGTGAAAGGTCACTGGACCGTGGAATGGCCTGTAAAGCCGCCAGACATTCGAGGGAGAACCGGTCGCACCCAAGGCCTGACGGTCAGCCATAGGGTCGGGGGCGTGATGGTAAGGCAAGGGAACATGTCCCTCACTACCCCCGCAAGCAACCGATCTTCCTCTAACGCGCGCCTGAGGAATGCCAACCTTGAAGCGAGCACGTGGCTCCTCAAGTGTGGCATCCCCAGACCCCCCTTGACACGGACGGAGGCAACAGACTCCTTTGTCGACTTCATGTGTTTGCGTCCTCTCCAAAGACAGGAGAATAGCAAACGCTCGAGCGCCTTCTCATGATCGTCACAAGGGGAAGTACTGACAGCCGGTAAAGGATCATGGGAAAGAGGTATGTGTTACACACACCTCCGCCAAGCCCTTCACGGAGAGACCCCGTCGACGCCAAATCTTGACCGACGCGCCGACCTTTGCCAGTACTTCTGACCAGTTTTTCTCCAGCTGTAAGTCCCGGACCGAACCAAACTCCGAGGAGCTTGACCAGCCCGTGCGTCCAGCTAGGGCCCCCGGGAGGAAACTCCCTTCCAGGCACCTAACCGCAAGCCGGATGACTTGTCGCAGTTAATTCTGGCCCCTGTCACCTTCTCGTACCGTACAAGCGCCTGGTGTACCGCCTCTATGTCCCTGCGGGAGGACACAAAGGTCGTTACGTCATCGGCATTGCGCGAAACCCTGGCTCGAGCTCCGCCAGGGACTTCAATTCCACGCAGGACCGGACTGCCCGTCTCGTCCCTCAGCCGGCGAAGGAGGGCTCCAGCGCCAAGATTTATAAAGGAGAAGACAGTGGACAACATGTCGGACCGACCTAGACAGCGAAAGCGCCCGACAACTTCCCGTTCTGTACCACAGCCCGGGGGGAGCGATACAGAAGAGCGGCTGAAGTCGGGTTTGAATCCGGCGGCCTGCAGGACAGCAGCCAGGTAGCCATGGTCAATCCTATCAAATGCCTTGGACTGATCTAAATTGATCAGCGCGGCCTCATCGTCGTCTTCTACACCCTCTATGATCGTGCGAATCAAGTGCAGGTTGTCTCTGAATTGTTCTCCCCTTCACAGAACAAGTCTGATCCGGTTCCAACAGAGACTCGGCAACTAGCTGCAAGCGATTCGTCAGGATCTTGGCCAAAATCTTTAATACTGTGTTTAGCAGAGTTATGGGCCTGTAATCGTCTAGTTCCCTCCCAACCTTCTTGCCTTTTCTCAACAATGATCACGCCCCTGGTGATCCGACCGGGGATGGACCCCTGCCGAAACCAGTGGTTGAACACGACTGCCAAGAGCGGGACGAGTGCGACATCCTCCAAGTACAATTCATGAGCCAAACCATCCAAACCTGGCGACTTGCCACTGCCGACCTTCTTCAAAGCCACGTAGATTTCGTCCTCAGCAATCTCCCCTTCGCAGCTAGCCGCTTCAGCCGGCAAAAGCCGGGGAAAGTCAGCCAAATAGCTGCGAAAGTCCTCGTCACGGAGACCAGGCTCCTTGGTAAATCGGTGTTCGAAATGCTGCGGAACGCCTCGCACATGTCGTCGGTCGACCTAAGGAGATGTCCCTCCGGGTCGCGTACCTCTCGAATGTACCGGTCGCCGGCTCGGCGAATTTCTTCCTTGCGCAGTTCCGCGCCCATTTTCACAGCTTCGGAAGACATCTTGCTTAACTTAGCCCTAATTACCTGGCCCATGTAGCGCCCGCTAGTCGAACGCTCCAGGGCCTCACAACAAGGCTATTTCTGGGAATCCCCACCAGCCTCCGCCCGGGCGAAATTAGCTCTAAGTGTCTTTGCCTCCGCAGCCTTATCTAGGTTGAGCCGCTGGCTATATTTGGTGGCGAAAGACCTAATGGAGTCCTTAAGACTAACCACCACTTATAATGACTCGCCCAATTAACGCCCGCTGAACTAGTTTGTCAGCTGGTCACGAAAGGCCCGCCTGTCCAGTAAGGACTGGTTGAACTTCCAATAACCAGCCAACCTAGGCCTAAAATCTAACACCACACGGGCACAAACGAGTTTGTGATCCGTGTAGCCTAACCAGTGGAACGTTGGACATTCTAAGAAGTCTATGTCGGCTTCTCTCACTAACACCCTATCCAGGTACGCTGATACCCCAGAGAGGCCAACCTACGCGTCCACGTCCACATGCTCCCTTCCGGATGATCGACCCGGTATCTATCGACGAGACCAAAATCGCCGACAAGATTGACCAGGCTACGATCACCACTCCACCCGCTAGCGCCCCTCCCTCTATCCCATTTGGGGGTTAGGATGGCATTCCAGTCCCCAACTAAGATTAGCCGTGTTGAATGCACCATGAAGGGCTCCAACAGCCGAAAGAAAGAGACACGCTCACCTTGAACATTGGGCGCATAAACCGCAATCAGCCGGAACGACTTGCTTTTCACTGCAATATCGGCCACGATCAGCCGGCCCTCGGCACCGACATGGACAAGGTCAACCCTCACGTCCAGGGTACGCTTAACCAGCAAAGAAACACCTCTGGCCCGCCGGCTCCACATATGCTGAATAAACGACAAAGTCGTCATCCAGCACACACGAGTCGACTTCGCAAACAAAGTGAGTCTCTTGGATCGCGGCCACATCCACGCCGTACAAGAGGTCACGAAGCAGGCGAGCCGCCTTGCCCCGATCCCTCAGGCCATACGCATTCAAACTGGCTATCTTGATAGACATTTCTTAGGCCTGAAAAGAGAACAAGAAAAACATGCAACAACGGCTCTAATCACATACGGGGAAAAAATCTCTGATGGCTGGGACCCCGACGGACTGTCCTAGGGACCCTGTACCAATATCGGACGTAATCCGTCCGTCCAGGACAATACCGCCGACGTCCGTAGGGTAAGTGAGTTTTATTACCCTATATAAGCATGGGTGGATCAAAATGGGGAACCTCCCAGCACAATTTCTAGCCATTTTTTTTAATTCGAGTGCCTTCCTGCACCATTCTAATATTTGAGTAATGCTTTTTAACCTGAGCTATGTGGTCCCAGACCCTCAAGGTTGCCTCCTGTGTTACGTATCAAGGGTAATGACACCTGGGGCCTGGGAAAAGTTCCTAGGGTTGTCCGTGGCTAGTCCTTTCACCGAAGTAAGCTTTAGGAGTGGTTTGAGCAAATTTCTCCTTTGCGATGACCACTCTAACCCAATGTCTTCATTAATTTTCCTTGGAGGCATCCCCATGAGGGAGAGGCATTTTCTTTTATGCCGAGTAGGGGCCGGAACAGGAGAAGGGGAGGGAGAGGGAGTAGTGGATCTTCTCAAGGGGGTCAGCTCCGAAGGTCGGGGACTAGGACACCTTCTGTGGAGAAGAGGGCGGGCTCCTGGCTTTCTGCGCATAGGAGCACCTAACTGGGGAAACCGGAAGAGATGTACATTTATCCCTGTGTCTTCTTCGTTCCACGCTCCTACTCCTCCGTCGACTCTTGGGTTTATCGTGCTGCTCTTCCTCGTCGTCTCTTCCGCGTTTTAAGGACGCCGACCTTTCCACGTCCATTTCCTCCCACCTTCTTGGGGGAGGGAACCCTTTTCTGTACATGTTTGGCCGGCGTTTTGGCGGGAGGGGAGACCTCTACCGGGGGCTCCTTTTTTGTTTTTCCGGCTCCCCGCGGGAGCGGCGCTTTTGCCGGGTACGCCTTCTGTTTAGCTGGGGACGCTGCTTTTGCCGGAGTCTGTTTTGGAGGCGTCTTGACAGGGGGCGGCACCTTCGCGGGGAAGGAGTCTTCGCCTTCTTTCTGCCGACCACCTGCCAGCTCGCCCTCCCTACTGACAGTCTGTGCTGGAGTTGGTGTTGCTGTCTTAGTCGTCTCCTTTCCCCTGCCTTTTCCTCTTGCTGCGGCTGCTTGGCTGTTTGGGCCTTTGGGGGTGGAGCAGTCTTCGTCGGGCAAGCCTTGGCAACATGTTCCGCCGCCCCGCAGACCCAACAGCACGGCTTTTCTTCCCTCCACAATCACAAATATCTTGCGACCCCACAAGTGAGGATGTTGGGGATCTTATCTTCTCTTTTGTCAAGGTCACTTGGAGGGTCATGTCGCCCGTCAAAAAGCCTGCCTTTGACCGCAGCGAGGGAGACTTCGGCCACCTTGCCATATCCACAAAGGCACCAATATGGTCCTCGGCGATGTCCATTGGGACGCCATGCAGGGTGATTTTAAGTTTCTTAGTACCCATGTACTCTTGTATAGTTTGGAGTGTCTTGGTTTCCAAGACCACTCCCACGTAGAGCCTTCGCCTCCCCTGCAGATCCAAGCAGGACGTCCCACATGTACCGCCTCTCCTCGCTACGGCCCTGGCTTTGATCTTCAGTGCTTTAATACTTTCTTCAAACACGTCCCTGGGGACCCCAATTAGCTTATGTGTTTTCAGGTCCTTTGTTATCAAGGTAATTATTCGGGCTTCTATTAGAGCTAACTGTTCAGGGACCGAAACCAGTTCTGCTTCCTTGATAAATTCCGCGTACTTCAAGTTCATTTGAGCGTAGTACTCCTCTCCCTTAGTAATGATTCTACCTCCATTCCACCCAGAGGTACGAAGAATTATGGGAAGATACTGCTGATACTTCCGAAGAGGGTCGATCCTAGGTGGTAAACTCCAGTCTCCCTCTTTCCCTCCCACCGAGGAGCCGTGGTGGGAGGACCGACTTCTTCCGGCCTATTACAGGCCATTGCCACCAAAGTGGCCGAACACCAGGTAGTTGCAATCCGGTGTTTCGCGTTCTGTGAGACGCTACTTTGCGCTGGCCCGAGCAATGCAAACTCGGGCTGGAATGCAACAAACCCAAAAACCAAATTGATAGCTAATATCACGGTGGAACAAAAGCTTCGCTCTGGTTTTTTGCCATTCACCACACAAAACAAAAGTCTGGGCGGGGAATGGGTGATTTTATTTATTCTTTAAATACAAAGAATTATGGCACAAGGCCGAAAAAAGGGAGGGGGAA
>JBBBDQ010012835.1:0-13772 GCA_037127315.1 Ascarosepion bandense
GTTTAAGAGGTACTTTATATGAATGAGAAGGGAAGATAACGGTTGACATTAGACATGATTTTTCAATAATGTTTATACTGTACAAGACTTAAAGGCCAGTCAAGGTCAAGGGTTACGTTAAAGGACTTTTTTTTGATGGGAGCGGAAGATAGTTGACTTTACACTTGATTTACAATAGAGTTTATGCTGTACAAGGCCCAGAGTCCTCTCGGGGGTAGAGTGTTACGTTAAGGAACATTTTATATGGATAAGTGAAGATAACGGTTGACTTTAGACTTTATTTACAATAAAAAGTTCATACCTTAGAGAGCTCGGAGGCTACTCAAGGTAGATCGTTACGTTAAGGGGTAATTTTTATGGATAAGAGGGAAGATAACGGTTGGTTTAGTATTGATTTACCATAGTTTTCATACTGTACAAGTCTTAAAATGCCACACGCGGTAGAGAGATACGTTTAGATGTCGTTTATATGGATAGTTGTGGAAGATAGCGATTGACTTTAGATTTGATTTATAATAGAGTTTATACTGTACAAGGCTCGAAGCCACTCTAAGTGAGGAGTACGATAAGGGGTAGTTTATATGAATAGGAGCGGAAGAGAGCAATTGACTTTAGACTTGATTTACATCAGATTTCATACTCTCAAGGCTCGGAGGCCACTCGAGGTAGAAGAGTCTGTAAGGGGTAGTTTATATGGATAGGAGCGGAAGATACCGGTTGAGTTTAGACTTTATTTACATCAGATTTCATACTCTACAAGGCTGGGAAGCCAATCTAGGTAAGTGACTGCTTGGTTATATGGATGGGAAGAGGAAATATATCAGTTGACTTTAGTTTTTGATTTACAATATAGTGTATTTTTTACAAGGCTCATAAGCCATTTGAGATAGTGAGTTATGTTAAAGGGCAATTTAACTGGAGCGGGGCGGAAGATAAAATTTGATTTCAACTTGATTTACAATAGTGTTTATAATGTACAAGGCTCAAAGTTCGTTCAAGGTAGAAAGTTACGTTTGGGGGTAATTTATGTGGATTGGATGGGAAAATGACGCTTGACTTTACGAATAGATTTACAACAGATTTAATACTGTAAAAGGCTCAGAGGCCCTCGAGGTAGATGATTACGGTAAAGGGTACTTGATATGGATAGGTGTTAAGATAACGGTTGACTTCAGAATTGATTTACAATACAGTTAATACTGTTCGAGGCTCAGAAGCCACTCGTGGTAAAGAAGTAAGTGAAGAGGCAGTTTTTTGTTTAAATGGCAGGATAGTAGATGTTCGACCTGGAGGAACCAAGGAATGTTGTTCGTCCGAGCACTTTACATGAAAGTAGCGATAAAGCTGTGAGAGGCACGCCTGAGAGAGAGAGAGAGAGAGAGAGAGAGAAAGAGTGAGAGACAGGTTGTGGGATGGAGAATAAATTTTATCCAAGGTCTCAGAGATCTAATATGTGTGTGTGTGTGTGTGTCTGTCTGTCTGTGTGAACACATATATATGTGTGTGTGTTTCTTTCTTTGTGTTTGTGTATGTGTGATAAAAGAAAGTTTTCAATAGCCTTTTTTTCTCAGGCACAGACCTTAATTAGTAATTAACCGGCAAATAATATAACATGTGTTTCATGTATACCGCCATGTCTAAATAACATGTAAAACTAATTAACGGTTAATTATTCGAGGTTATTTCAACAGAATTATGTAGAGACGATGCATATTACAGTGTTTTAAACAGAATGAACTTCTCGAAATATTAATTGTCTCCTATCAAAAAAACTATTACAACATATGTAATATTAGTTATTTTCTGTTTTTTCTATTTCAACTATACCAACAACTGTGCCTACAACAGTATCAACAACTACGACGTGCAGACCGACGACCATTACACCAACAACTACGACGTGCAGACCGACAGCGACCACACCAACAACTACGACATGCAGACCGCCATATGAGTCTACAGGTATGATTTCAACCACACGAAAAGTGGTAGGAGGAGGTGAAGTAAAGTCAATCTGGTTTTTTTTCGTTGTTTCCTTAAACTTACTTTTGTGTTTTATGCATGTTGTGCTACTAATGTTCACTCAATACAATGACCATAATAAGTATTATATTTATTACAGTGGACCTGTGAAAAATATTTTATATCAATATGTTGTCTAAACTGACAATGACTAAATATTGATGTGCATATTTATTTTTGTTTTTCTTTTGTTTTATGATTGGTTGCTGTTTCCTTCTTAGATTTTCCTTTTTATTGTGTAGTTGTTTGGTTTTATTTTTTTTTTTTTTTTAGTGTCAGTCAGTTTTAATTGCCATACGTGAAACCCGGGCGATAATGTCTCGAAGGGCATGACTGACCCGGCAGAAAAGAATTATCCCGCAGTAGGTTGCCATTGCTTTCTGCGGTGTTGGATGAGAACCCAATCTGGCCTGTTATTTAATCCATAACGGGTAAGAAAAGACAGTTAATACCTTTCCCAAGGGTATTGCGTAATAGAGTAATGAATTCAACTGGAATTCGAACTCGGGTCCCCGATTTCTCGTTCCGAGTCGATATCCACTGTACCCCAACGCACATCCTTTTTGAGTACGTATCTATAAAAGCAGACATGCATAAGAGAGTAGAGAACTGACTGACAAAAACCTGCTCCTCAACAGGATGTATAAAAGCCAACGATGGAACGATAATACTGGAGAAAAAAAGAAATATTCAAGCGATGGAAACGATATATGAAGATCTTTCCACGACAAGGAAAACAACCGATAATACACAAAGATGAGGACGGACCGGAAATATTAAAGTCGAAGTGCGGCACACCCAATGCACAAACTGAATAGAAACAAAACGACTGGTCAAGACGGCATTGTAATAGAGTTACTCCTAGCCCTGGAAGAATTCGGCATAGAGAGAATTACGGAAATAATAAATTAAAGTTATAATAGTGGGATAATGCAGACAACCTATACAAATCCATTTTCAAAACATTACCTAAGAAGCCAGGTGTAAACGAGTGTGAACTACACCGAACTATCAGTTTAATGAGTCGTAATATTACAAAACTGATCGTCCAGATAAGGCAAAAAGCAGAATAAGGCCAGAGATAGGACAAGAACAGTGCGGGCCCGTCAAAGACACTGAGACAAGAAACGCCATATTTATGATTAGGATGCTCTATGAAGAGGCAATACAAATGAAGAAGGACTTATGCGTGTGCTTTATTGACCTTACAAAAGCGTTCGACAAAATACGCCACAAAGAATTGTTGGAAATGCCCAGCAGCCTCGACATATTTGGGAAAGACATTAGAGGTAATTATGAACTACTGGCAGCAAACTGCCTGCATACGGACAGGCAGCAATTCAGCGGTTGCTTACAAAACTAGAAGGGCGGCCGAACAGGATGTATATTTTCACCGGATATATTTAACTTGTACAGTAACGAGAATAGTTTGAGAACCCTAGATGTTCTGCCAGGATTTGTCATCGGAGGTCACAATCTGAACAACATCAGATACGCAGACCACACAGTATTGATTGCAGACACGGAAAATAACTACAGGACTCCTACAGAAGATAGATGAAGAGAGTGACAAGAAGGGACAACAAATAAACTGCAAGAAAACCGATTGCATAGTTATCAGCCAAAAGAGCAGCCCAAAGTGCCAAATACGAATTGGGGATGTTAAAATCAAGCAGGTACGAAAATTTAAATATTTGGGAATTGTTCTAACGGAAGACTGGAATGTGCGACACAGAGATCCAAGGCGAATTGGCATGGTGGAAAACGTTCCAGAATCTGAGTAAAGTATTAAGACAGGAAATTTTCACTAAAACAAAAGAAGAGAATACTGGATTACTATGTGATGCCAGCTCTTCAATATGGCTGTGAAGGTTGGACAATATCAACAAAGATGAAGGAAGAAAACTTGAAGTAACTGAAATGCGGTTCTACAGAAGGATGCTGTGGATATCGTGAACCGAGCATGTGAGCAATGACGAGGTTTTGGAAAGAAGGGAAAAAGAAAAAGAAAATTAATAGTGAGCAACAGCAAGAGACAACTGAAGTTCCTGGGACATGCAATGAGGAAGGAGGGCTTGGAGAACCTGATCTTAACAGGCCAGATAGAGGGAAAAGGAACAGAGGGAGAAATGGCGGATAACATATTTGAGAGGTCTGATCAGGTGGATAACAGAATGGGCGATGAGACACGTTACAGGAGAAAGCGTGCTAGAGTCACCAGAGATAGGGAGACGTGGAAGTCCATGATCGCCTACGTCCTGAAAGGACAATTACATAGCAGAATAAGAAGAATGTATAAAAAACAAAAAATAGAAACCAAACTAAACCCAAGCAACTACACAATAAAAATAAAAATAAAAATCAACCAATCATAAACAAAAAGGAAAAAATATTCAACCAATCACAGACAAGACAAATCCCACAAAATCAATACAATCTATATAAAGAGAAGAAAAAACCAGTAGATGCAACAGTAAACAACTACGACGTGCGGAAACAACATTACGGTGTTCTCACAAAACTTCGAAGTCTGCATGAATTTGCTCATATTCCCCAAGAGACAAATTTTGTACTTTCAAACACTCTGTGTACATCCTGATATTGAGCACTTTACGATAATAACAAATTGTACCTGCTGATACGCATTTTATCAATAAAACCACTGAAAAACTACAACCTTGACGCTAAACATTATCGCAATTAAACATTATATATTGTAATATGTATATTCAGACATCATATTTCCATTTAAACATGTTTTTGTTGAATAATATAGACATATTTTGTGTACATCATTTTAGATTGGTCCTTTCAGTTGTCTAATTTGTTTCTATATATTGAGATGAAATTCATCAAGGAAGGCGCCGTAGTTACTTTTTAATCTAAGAGCATAACGTTTTTTTACCTCAGATCACCTTCAAGGATAAATATATAAAGAAATCATGCAACTGTAGCTGCGCAAAACTATCTAAACAACAACTTGAAAATATCAATATCAAATAAGTCAACGCAATATGTCTATATTATTCAACTATATCTATCTATCTATCTATCTATCTATCTATCTATCTATCTATCTATCTATCTATCTATCTACATATAAACAGTAAAATAGTTGCTGACTGAAGCAGCAACTGATTAATCAAAAAGTACTGAATGCATAACTAAAACAAATCAACTAAAAATTCAGAGCTAACAATATGTCAAAGAACGGAACACACACCACTTGGCTAGTCTCGACTAGGCCGGTCTATTCAGGCTAAGTACTCTCCCACGACATCTAAGATACAACAACGTTCTAGACGCCCTCACCGAGTCAGGAGATTAATAGGAGAGAGCAAAAGACACACGCTGCTAGCTAGAAATAAGGAGTACTTAAAAAATAAAGAGGGTCAAACAAAATACGCTATGTGGCTAAAGTGGGGTTCATAAATGCCACAATTTTACTATTAATTGCAAACCAATTAAGCACATATTTTAATGCAACCGTGGTAAAGGAAACAAAAAAAAAAAAACTAAAAAAAGAAAAACGAAAAAACAACCACCCACACACACACACACACACAAAAGAAAGAACTGGATTATTTTTTAACTAGCTTTATGACCAAGTTTGAGGAGCCCGTGTCTGCAGTCTATACTAACTTAAAGGATAATCCGGCTTTGATTCAAGTATATAGTTTAATCTGAATTATGAATAGAATTTATTTCACTTTTATAATATGTTTAATGTGTAAATTTGTTTTTTCTTTTTCAGAATTAATAGAGCGACTTTGCTTGATAATTATTGACCTTTCATACGGAATTACAAGAAGAAATTAATAGCTTGATTGACTTTGTCTGAGATCATCAACATCTCCTGGGGGAGGGGGGTGCCCTTCGGTGTGATCGCATTTTTCAAAAACTGTCTTTTTCAAGATCAGTTTGGGAACCTACACCAACAAAAAGCTTCTAATTTTCCCATGTTAACATTCTGGAAACCGTTGAGATCAATGTACTGGGGCCATGCTTCTACAAATTTGCACGGTGCATTGTATCACTTGGCAGAGATGTTTGCCAACGCCGGAAAAAGTTATGTCAAATGCATGCCTAAGTATGCTTTCGTTATATCACGCAGAAGATCAAGTAATTACAAAATACAAAGGAAAATGCGAAGATGCTGAGAAATGCTGGAATCACTGTCTTTGTGATTGGTGTCGGAAATAACATATACGAAAAGAAATGCGGTTGATTGCTAGTCGACCCTATCATCAGTTTATTTTCAAGACTAATTTCTATTTTTGGTATCGTTAAGAAATTAAAGAAACAGATTTGTGGAGGTACGTATATATGTAATAAGTAATTAGATAATCTATAAAAAGCATGTTGCTAAACAAATGAATTAATTAATACACATCTAAACTATATTCGAATATTGCAGTAAATATAGGGTTCAGTCAGTTAATTGCTATAATTATTACGAATACTAGCGTTCAATTTCGAACCAGATCGATTTTTATTTATATTCACTGTCGCACAAAGAATCTTGGAAATGGTATGAATTGAGAATTTACTCGAATTACTAGGTTAGCAATGAAATCACACCAATTTGCAGTCGAATTTCGTATTCATTCATTTAATTCAGGAAATCTAGGCTCATTTACTTTGTGATGGGAAACCAGTCCTGAAAACGAATAATTCTGAATAGAAATTCAACTTGAAGATATTTAGATGATTATAGCAGGGATGACTAGGCCCTCTTGCATATTTGTAAACAGTCTAGGAGAAGAAAGAATACAAATAACGCCTGGATCGATGGGCGAGCAGGAATGACAGTCTCTCTAGCTTTAAACTAGAAACCAGTCTAAATGGATATTCTGCATTGCACATGATGGATCGATGAATAGATGGCCATAGTGGTGATAAATGGTCTCTTATGTCTTGAGGTGGCGTTCATTCAATAACACCGTCTCAGTTTCTGACAGATAAGCTGCTATGGATTACTTGGGGTTAAGTGCTTACAAAAAAACCAAAAGATGTACATATTTGTACCTAGGTAACTTCCAAAATTTCAAATTTCACAGGCGATAAGCCAGTCGCAATTGCAAGATTACATCGATACAATATTCCTATAAAATATTCAGAACTTATCACTGACACAAGGATAAAAAGGGCGGTAAATTAAATTCTGTAATGTTAAATAATAATAGAAATAAGGAATTTAAAATGATTAGAATAGATTGAATACATCTTTTACCTCCTTGTGCAAACTAATTAAAGCAACACCTTAGTTTCCTTTCATTCATTATACAGTTAGTTTTAGCCCGACTTGATTTACAATGTAATTCATTTCTATTTACTTTCCCAGATTAGGTCATTTGCAGCGTGGACAGTAATATGGATCTATTTTCGGGGGATATGATAGAATTTATTTTGGTCTTGAAAAATATTACTTCATCTAATTGTATCAGATTTTTACGCCCCGACACTATTGTTTCGGCTTAGTTGTCCTATGACCATTGTCTGCAGAACGTTACTCCCAGGAAGCATATGAAAATTGTAACACTTCACGGACGCACTACCAAGCCTTACAGAGAGATCGCGGATATTATTGTGACAACTGTCAGTCGTGACATCAAAGCGAAGAGAACAAACTGGATCCATCAGTCCAAAACGTAAGAAAAATGCGATCGGAAAAGAAAAATAACGCCAATAGATGACATATGCGACAAAATGCAGGGAATGTGTGAAAGATCCTAAGAGAACATTATTCGTTTGTTTTTAATTGTTTACTGGAGTGTAACAAGGTGTTGCATTTCTAGAATGTCTAAAGTTGAGATAACAATCAGTTGGAATTTGACTCAGTTTACATGATTCAGTTTCCATCTCCCACAAAAAAAAAAAAAGGAAAAATAACACATACAAAAAGCACCCGCTAAAGATTCGACGATGTATCTCTATAAGCTGTATTATGATATGAGATATTTGATACAGTTTGTATTTTGATACAAATAATTCAAATCCTGATTTTTACTGAAAATCTTCTGGAGACGAAAAAACAATAATAAGACCAGACGAATTGTTTGAAATGATTAATAAACTTGATTTATTTGAAGAATATATTAGAATAATCCAGAACTGCAAAATACGGATAGAAAGTGAATATACAAAAGCAGTGTAAGTCAAAGAGTCTTCTCGGCGGATTTGTTCAAAATTTACAGTGAGGCGATCTAAAAAATTCGAAATTCTACTAGGATTTATTATTATCGACCATAAACGATTCAAAATATGCATATGACACAGTGTTTGGAGCTAACACAGAAAGGAAACTACGGGATCTTCTACAGAAGAGAGGAAAGGAAGAAGCAAGAGAACGTATTAAACATTTGGAGAACATCTCTGGTTTTCAGCAAAAGAAACAGGCTAAGATATGAACTACAAATTGTCGTAACCAAAATAAAACAAGTACACATTTTCATATCTCGGAAATATTTTCAACAAAGTGATGTAAAAATATTAAGAAAAAGAGCTCGTTTGAAAAAAGTGCTAGACTGTTATATAATATTGGTCCTTCTACAGGTGCCCACTAAATTCAGAAAAACTTCAGATAAACGTTGAAAACTGGTGACAGCACGTGTGAGGGAAAATATTATGGGGGTATTTCTACACATATCGTTCTTTGAAAATTACGATAATTTGACGCTCAAAATCAACCAGTTGTTTAGTCATACGAAAAGGAAAGAAAAGAAGAATATATGTTGTCTGCAAATAACCGTTAAATGAGTCACGATATTGAGAAGCAATTAATCCAGTAAAACCATCGGAGTTGTGTAATTATGCGTGAGGACAATGATTGTTCAAAGTCATGAATATTCAAGAAATTTATTCAAAGTTATTCGAGGACTATTATTCCTGAAAAGTCAAACAGTGAATTATCGACAGTTTCCTCACAGATGAAGAAAGATTTGGGGGTAACAGAAGAGAAATGCGAGGATCCTGAAATTCTGTGGACTGAATGTGGATGAAACAAGGAAATTTAGGGGGCAAATGGAAACAAGAAGGAAATGTATAGTGTGAGAAAATTGAAATTCCTACAAAATATGTTGAGGTCAGAGGCCTTGGAGAATTTGACACTCACAAGGCTTTTTATACATTTGGCAAACTGTAAATAAAAAGGCATTTCTTATAGTTGGTTCACACAATTTAATAAATTTAGTAGATGTTTGTAAATTTGAGGTGTTTTTGTATTCGTTCTGTATAAATTGATAAGTGATAAATATCGAATTAGTTTTCAAATATAATTGCATTACTGTTTTGAAAGCAGTATTATAAATTATTCTTAAAAATAAACATTCTAATAAATAAATAGTGTTTAATATTTTTGCTTTAAATTCTCAAGAACAAAAAAATGTATAAATTCACTTTCATCATACCTCTAAGTTTATTACAACAGTAATCATCGCCTTGTAAAAAAATAAGCATTTCCGAGGACTGATGGAAGTTAAAATAAAAGCCAGAGAGTCATTGGAGAAAATCGCCATTTTGACCCTCCATCTTATTGCGGGCACGAAGATTCAAATTTTTGCAAAAACTCTTACAGCCAAACAAAAATTTTAATTATATCGAAGGTAAAAAAAAATCTTACTCAAGAAATAAAAGACAAATAAATTTTTTTGCGATAAAATAGGACGGGACATTAATTTTCAAGGCATTTCCATGAAATTAACAGCTAATACATTAAAATTTATTATATATTGCCTGACTGATAACGTGTTGCATATGAACACAAAGATTTTGAATTAGGTATGTCTTGTATTTCATAAAAAACTAAAATTTGATGTATTTGAGTAGATTAATAAAAACATATAAGTAATTTAATTTTTATGTTACAGACATGGAAAGGTTATATCATTGTTTCTATTGTCAATATGGGTGCTACTGCTATACAGGTCAGTAAACATGCATATATATATTCTCTAATCTATCTATCTATCTATCTATCTATCTATCTATCTATCTATCTATCTATTTCACATCGAATTCTAGTTGAATGCCCTGCATTCATTTACGCGCTAATACCTTTGGAGCAGGTATTAATCCGTTTCTTTCCTCCTTTATGGGTTAAATAACAGAGCAGGCTTGGTTCTATAGCCTTGGCTGGCAACCGGTCTACCGCAGCGGAGAACCTGTTGTGGGATAATTAAAAGCCTGAAGTTTACTGTCAGCGTCATCTGTTAAGCCTCTACTCATTTTTCTATACTTAAATTTAAATTGAAATTTTAAAAAATAAATAATTTATGTTCAAGATTTAAAATTAGCTTTACCTGAATGCCAAGGGATTAAATTTAGTAATTCCAGTAAGCAAAATACCCTGGTGTATTTCAAACCGAAATTACATTGATCGGAATAAAAAATTTTTCTAAATTAAAAAAAAGTTTTTAAAATCTCAAATTTTTGCCATTTTTCATCGATTGTAAACAGAAGCCAATTCTCTGTTTTTAAAAAATCTTACAAAAATAAAATACATCTCGTTGGCACATTTTCAATTACCGAATTTAACCTTACTTTAAGTTGACTTGAAACAAAATTAAATGCTTACTGCTTAAAATGTTTCAAAAAGCATTTCTCAGTTACGGTAGCCTTGTTATCACAGCTGTCATCACCTTATCAGCAGCCGATAGTTGGTGATTTACTGTATCCGGCCAAAAATATGGAAGACGAATTTTGTATAAATCTTATTTACTTGAAAATCGTTTTTTTTTTTTTTTTAACTATATTAAAGTCAAAATTTAATGCAGTTTTCAGCAATTATCCACTATTTATGGAATTTTTGTTAGTTCAGCTTCGTAGGCTTACGTTTGAAGATGTTTTATGAAAAATAAAAATTAAACTAATATAAATCTCTCATTTAAATTTTTTTACAATAATAACAGAATGAAAATAACAGCGAGATGTAACTCAATATTTTATGAAATGTTATGGCATTTATAAATGTTTACTTTTAATATCAATTTTTCATATTCTTTTTAGGTACCTCCAGAAATTGTGAATTTCACAATTACTGTACTTAACAAAATTAGAAAATCAGGAAATAAAATGTAAACGTTGCTTTAAATGTTTAAGGAATGACTTGCAAAACAGGCTGTTGAGTTTATCAAACATCCTGAAAGAACTTGAATCAAAATCAAAGTGCAGTATGTGTCGTTTTCCATGTAAGGGAATAATTCAAAACACTTGGTAACTTCTAAACTAAATACGACGGCTATGGAAACTTATTTATGACCCCAATGGAACATCGTACTTAAATGAACATATTTATTTGCAAATTTTTTTTAATATTTTGAAAATATATTTGGTGAAAATTTTTTATTAAACTTTTCAATTTTCGATAGGCAATATAACCATCAATTCTTAACTAAAAAAAGAAAGGATGTCAGTTCTTTAAAATATTTTAAAAGGTTTTAAACTTTATGAATTACTGTTATAAAAAAAAAAATGAAAACAATTCTTTTTAAGTTTTTTGAGTAACCGAAAAAAATTTTTTCAGATTGTAATGTCCTTAATTATTATTATTTATTCCAGCAATTAAAGAGTATCAAATTAAATTATATAAGAGTTTTAATGCATTTTTTTATTTTATTCTTTGGAGCAGATTTTAGGATAGTGCCGAAAAATATAAAAAAATAAAAAAAAAATGAATAATTTTTTACATTCCCCGATGAGTCCTACGTTTAACTAATAAAAAATAATTTGAAGCCAATTAATATATATTAAAATTTCGTGGATTTACGTGGAGGAGGGGTAACAGATTAAAAAAAAATTCACCAAGATATATAAAACATAACAATTTCAAATAATTTAATTAATTTGTGAATGAGTACTGAAGAGTTTCATTAACATCCGACAATTATTTGATTTTTGCGAGAATTTCCAAATTAATGTGTTTGTCACTGAAAAAAAGTGAGTTACGTAAAATTACGTGATCGATTGTAAACAGTTGTAACATTTTTCTGCAACGCACTCAAATCAAAACAAAATTTTCTGCCAAATTTCGAACATGTTAAAAATTAAATTTTTTTTTAAAATAAATAAAAATTACTTTGATCTTTCTTCTTAATAATATAAACATTTTGATGGAAAAAGTTTGTTTTATTAAGTTTTAGACCTTTTAATTCATACTATGCTGTTTTTTTTTTCGTCTTAATGTAGTAGTAGTAGTATAAATGTGGTGGATGAAACATGTTTAATGCTAAAATGGTAACCTTTCGTGAGAATATTCCATACAAATGCATTCATAAACCAACGAGACCCTAATTTATGTATTGATTAAAGCAGTTGTCTGCTAAAAACGAGGTCAAACAAATAATGAATAAAGCGACCATAGACTTAGGAAAGAGGGACATAACTCATGAAAACTTAACCTTTTACTAGCCTCATTTTTATCACCTGTCGCATTAACATTTTATACAAATGTATACCTTATTTTTATTTCAGGAAAGAAAATAATTCAAAAGACTTATTGATTATTAAACTGATATTTAAACATTTTATGGTATTGCTTTCAGGTTGGCCTTTAGGAAATAGACCACGAGGTGAGGTGAGTAAACGGATTTTTAAAATACAATAAAGTGCTTTTTCTGGAGTGTACTGATATTCTGATGACCTATATTCATGTAGGAATGTTTTTACATATGTATTTAAATACGGGATGTGCATTGTGGTGCAATAGATATCTGCTCAGAATGATAAATCGGAGAGCCGAGTTCGAATTTCTGTTGCAAATACTCTCTGGTATAAAGCTATCTCTTCTTTCTGCAGGTTAAATAACGGGGCAGATTGAGTTTTAAAATCTTGGTTGGCAACAAGTCTACCGCAGTAGAAAATTGCAACCAACTGCGGAAAGTTGCCTAGTCAGTCATGTCTGTTTCGAGATATCATCACCCAAGTGTGTATACCGTATATCACTTGACTGGCCGATTTAAATACGCAAACATATGCATTAAACAACATTATCCATCTATCTTAGTCTGTTCATATCTATCTATCTATCTATCTATCTATCTATCTATCTATCTATCTATCTATCTATCTAAGTCTGTTCCTATATATCTATTTATCTATCTATTAATCCATAATTTATTGCCCTATTGAAATCAATTAACAGTATACAGAATGTTGTAAAACTGGCAAAGGTTCATCTGAACAGTAACCATGAAATGTTTTTTGGTTGCCAGCCCTCAACAAAAACTTGTTGCTCGTAGCAGCAATTCAGTCGATATTTTTACTTGTTCTGTCAATATATATATAAATCTCTCTAACGAACATATTCGTAAGCATTCCTGCCGAACAATAATTTATTGTTTCCATTTTAACGTTTCTAATCACAAAATAATATACATCTATATACACTACCGGCCATAATTATTAGGCCACCCCAGTTTTTTTTTCAAGAAATGATCTATTTCATGCTACTTTTAGTATTTATTGCCAAATGAAAATAGAATGATTCTTTTGTTATTATTGCTTTGTAAAATTCTACAAGGCAATGAAGCAAAAATAGACTCGTCCGAATCACCCTAAATTTTCTTCATTCGTTCATTGATGAAATTGCCAATATAGGTAATTGTCGTATTTATAAATTCATCTGATGCACATGTTATTGGGCACTATTAACAAAGGAACAATTCTATTTTCATTTACAATTATTCACTAGGAAATAAATACTAAAAATAGTATGAAATACATCATTTTCCAAAACATTGGGGTGGTCTAAT
>JBBBDQ010012836.1:0-22026 GCA_037127315.1 Ascarosepion bandense
GTTTAAGAGTACTTTATATGAATAGAAGGGAAAGATAACGGTTGACATTAGACATGATTTTCAATAATGTTTATACTGTACAAGACTTAAAGGCCAGTCAGGGTAAAAGGGGTTACGTTAAAGGACTTTTTTTGATGGGAGCGGAAGATAGTTGACTTTACACTTGATTTACAATAGAGTTTATGCGCAAGCTGAGCCCAGAGTCCTCTCGAGGTAGAGTGTTACGTTAAGGAACATTTTATATGGATAAATTGAAGATAACGGTTGACTGGAGCTTTATTTACAATAAAGTTCATACTGTAGAAAGGCTCGGAGGCTACTCAAGGTAGATCGTTACGTTAGGGGGTAATTTTTATGGATAAGAGGGGAAGATAACGGTTGGTTTAGTATTGATTTACCATAGTTTTCATACTGTACAAAGTCTTAAAGGCACCACACGCGGTAGAGAGATACGTTTAGATGTCGTTTATATGGATAGTTGTGGAAGATAGCGATTGACTTTAGATTTGATTTATAATAGAGTTTATACTGTACAGAGCTCAAGCCACTCTAAGTAGAGAATTACGATAAGGGGTAGTTTATATGAATAGGAGCGGAAGAGAGCAATTGACTTTAGACTTGATTTACATCAGATTTCATACTCTCCAAGGCTCGGAGGCCACTCGAGGCAAGAGAGTCTGTAAGGGTGGTTATATGGATAGGAGCGGAAGATACCGGTTGAGTTTAGACTTTATTTACATCAGATTTCATACTCTACAAGGCTGGGAAGCCAATCTAGGTAAGTGACTGTAGTTTATATGGATAGGAAGGAAATATATCAGTTGACTTTAGTTTTGATTTACAATATAGTGTATTTTTTACAAGGCTCATAAGCCATTTGAGATAGTGAGTTATGTTAAAGGGCAATTTAACTGGAGCGGGGCGGAAGATAAAATTTGATTTCAACTTGATTTACAGTAGTGTTTATAATGTACAAGGCTCAAAGTTCGTTCAAGGTAGAAAGTTACGTTTGAGGTAATTTATGTGGATTGGATGGGAAAATGACGCTTGACTTTAGAATAGATTTACAACAGATTTAATACTGTAAAAGGCTCAGAGGCCACTCGAGGTAGATGATTACGGTAAGGGGTACTTGATATGGATAGGTGTTAAGATAACGGTTGACTTCCAGAATTGATTTACAATACAGTTAATACTGTTGGAAAATAAGCCTCGTGGTAAAGAAGTAAGTGAAGAGGCAGTTTTTTTTGTTTAAATGGCAGGATAGTGAATGTTCGACCTGGAGGAACCAAGGAATGTTGTTCGTCCGAGCACTTTACATGAAAGTAGCGATAAAGCTGTGAGAGGCACGCCTGAGAGAGAGAGAGAGAGAGAGAGAGAGAGAGAGAGAGAAAGAGTGAGAGACAGGTTGTAGGATGGAGAATAAATTTTATCCAAGGTCTCAGAGATCTAATATATGTGTGTGTGTGTGTGTGTCTGTCTGTCTGTGTGAACACATATATATGTGTGTGTGTTTCTTTCTTTGTGTTTGTGTATGTGTGATAAAGAAAGTTTTCAATAGCCTTTTTTCCTCAGGCACAGACCTTAATTAGTAATTAACAAAGCAAATAATATAACATGTGTTTCATGTATACCATAATATCTAAATAACATGTAAAACTAATTAACGGTTAATTATTCGGGGTTATTTCAACAGAATTATGTAGAGACGATGCATATTACAGTGTTTTAAACAGGAATGAACTTCTCGAAATATTAATTGTCTCTATCAAAGAAACTATTACAACATATGTAATATTAGTTATTTTCTGTTTTTCTATTTCAACTATACCAACAACTGTGCCTGCAACGGTATCAACAACTACAACGTGCAGACCGACGACCATTACACCAACAACTACGACGTGCGAACCGACAGCGACCACACCAACAACTACGACATACGAACCGCCATATGAGTCTACAGGTATGATTTCAACCACACGAAAAGTGGTAGGAGGTGAAGTAAAGTCAATCTGGTTTTTTTTCGTTGTTTCCTTAAACTTACTTTTGTGTTTATGCATATTGTGCTACTAATGTTCACTCAATACAATGACCATAATAAGTATTATATTTATTTATTACGAGTGGACCTGTGAAAAATATTTATATCAATATGTTGTCTAAACTGACGGCGACATAAATATTGATGTGCCTTCTATTTTGTTTTCTTTTTGTTTATGATTGGTTGCTGTTTCCCTTCTTAGATTTTCCTTTTTATTGTGTAGTTGTTTGGTTTATTTTTTTTTTTTTTAGTGTCAGTCAGTTTAGTGCCATACGTGAAACACGCTTGAGCGATAATGTCTCGAAAGAGACGCATGGCCCAATAACAAAAGATTATCCCGCGGTAGTTTGCCATTGCTTTCTGCGGTAGACTGGTTGAGAACCCAATCTGGCCTGTTATTTAATCCATAACTGGAGTGAAAAGACGGATTAATACCTTTCCAAAGGGTATTTGCGCGTAAGCGAATGCAATGAATTCAACTGGAATTCGAACTCGGGTCCCCGATTTCTCGTTCCGAGTCGATATCCACTGTACTAACATCCTTTTTTAGTGTACGTATCTAACAAAAAGCAGACATGCATAAAGAGGTAAGAGAACTGACAAAACAAAAAACCTGCTGCTCCTCAACAGAGGATGTATAAAAGCCAACGATGGAACGATAATACTGGAGAAAAAAGAAATATTCAAGCGATGGAAACGATATATAGAAGATCTTTTCCACGACAAGAGAAACAACCGATAATACACAAAGATGAGGACGGACCGAAAATATTAAAGTCCGAAGTGGAAGCTGCAATGCACAAACTGAATAGAAACAAAGCAGCTGGTCCAGACGGCATTGTAATAGAGTTACTCCTAGCCCTGGAAGAATTCGGCATAGAGAGAAATTACGGAAATAATAAATTAAAGTTATAATAGTGGGATAATACCAGACAACCTATACAAATCCATTTTCAAAGCATTACCTAAGAAGCCAGGTGTAAACGAGTGTGAACTACACCGAACTATCAGTTTAATGAGTCATATTACAAAACTGATCGTCCGAATAGAGCAAAAAGCAGAATCAGGCCAGAGATAGGACAAGAACAGTGCGGGCCCGTCAAAGACACTGAGACAAGAAACGCCATATTTATGATTAGGATGCTCTATGAAAGGGCAATACAAATGAAGAAGGACTTATACGTGTACTTATTGACCTTACAAAAGCGTTCAAACAAAATACGCCACAAAGAATTGTTGGAAATGCCCAGCAGCCTCGACATATTTGGGAAAGACATTAGGGTAATTATGAACTTCTACTGGCAGCAAACTGCCTGCATACGGACAGGCAACGAATTCAGCGGTTATACAAAACTAGAAAGGGGCGTAAGACAGGGATGTATATTTTCACCGGATATATTTAACTTGTACAGTGAGAATAGTTTGAGAACCCTAGATGTTCTGCCAGAGTTGTCATCGGAGGTCTATTGAACAACATCAGATACGCAGACCACACAGTATTGATTGCAGACACGGAAAAATAACTACAGGACTCCTACAGAAGATAGATGAAGAGTGACAAGAAGGGACAACAAATAAACTGCAAGAAAACCGATTGCATAGTTATCAGCCAAAAGAGCAACCCAAAGTGCCAAATACAGGTGGGGGATGTTAAAATCAAGCAGGTACGAAAATTTAAATATTTGGGAATTGTTCTAACGGAAGACTGAATGTGCGACACGAATCCAAAGGCGAATTGGCATGGTGGAAAACGCGTTCAAATCTGAAGTAAAGTATTAAGACAGGAAATTTTCACTAGAAACAAAGAAGAGAATACTGGATTACTATGTGATGCCAGCTCTTCAATATGGCTGTGAAAGGTTGGATGATATCAACAAGATGAAGGAAAACTTGATAGCTGAAATGCGGTTCTACAGAAGGATGCTGTGGATATCGTGAACTCGAGCATGTGAGCAATGACGAGGTTTTGGAAGAAAGGAAAAGAAAGAAAATTAATAGTGAGCAACAGCAAGAGACAACTAGGTTCACACTGGGACATGCAATGAGGAAGGAGGGCTTGGAGAACCTGATCTTAACAGGCCGAATGGAGGAAAAGAGACAGAGGAAAGTAGCGGATAACATATTTGAAGGTCCTGATCAGGTGGATAACAGAATGGGCGATGAGACACGTTACAGGAGAAAGCGTGCTAGAGTCATAAGAGATAAGGAGACAGTAAGAGTCCATGATCGCCTACGTCCTGAAAGGACAAGGTACATAGCAGAATAAGAAGAATGTATAAAAAACAAGAAATAAACCAAACTAAACCCAAGCAACTACACAATAAAAATAAAAATAAAATCAACCAATCATAAACAAAAAGGAAAAAATATTCAGCCAATCACAGACAAGACAAATCCCACAAAATCAAACCATAATCTATATAAAGAAGAAAAAACCGTGATCTAACGGTAAACAATATCTGACGTGCGAGAACAACATTTACGGTGTTCTCTGAAAACTCAGGAAATCTGCATGAATTTGCTCTGTTAAAGAGACAAAATTTTGTACTTTCAAACACTCTGTGTACATCCTGACCTTGAAACACTTTACGATAACAAATTATGCCTGCTGATACGCATTTTATCAATAAAACCACTGAAAAACTACAACCTTGACGCTAAACATTATCGCAATTAAACATTATATATTGTAATATGTATATTCAGACATCTTATTTCCATTTAAACATGTTTTTGTTGAATAATATAGACATATTTTGTGTACATCATTTTAGATTGGTCCTTTCCAGTTGTCTAATTTGTTTCTATATATTGAGATGAAATTCATCAAGGAAGGCGCCGTAGTTACTTTTTAATCCTAAGAACTTTCAACGTTTTTTTCAAGATCACCTTCAAGGATAAATAACAAAGAAAATCATGCAACTGTAACTGCGCAAAACTATCTAAACAACAACTTGAAAATATCAATATCAAATAAGTCAACGCAATATGTCTATATTATTCAACTATATCTATCTATCTATCTATCTATCTATCTATCTATCTATCTATCTATCTATCTATCTATATAAACAGTAAAATAGTTGCTGACTGAAGCAGCAGCTGATTAATCAAAAAAGTACTGAATGCATAACTAAAACAAATCAACTAAAAATTCAGAGCTAACAATATGTCAAAGAACGGAACACACCACTTGGCTAGGTCTCGACTAGGCCGGTCTATTCAAACTAAGTACTCTCCCACGACATCTAAGATACAACAACGTTCACCAAACCTCTGAATAAGGAGATTAATAGGAGAGAGCAAAAGACACACGCTGCTAGCTAGAAATAAGGAGTACTTAAAAAAATAGGGGGTCAAACAAAATACGCTATGTGGCTAAAAGTGGGGTTCATAAATGCCACAATTTTACTATTAATTGCAAACCAAATTAGCACATATTTTAATGCAACCGTGGTAAAAAGAAACAAAAAAAAAAAAACTAAAAAAAGAAAAACAGAAAAAACAACCACCCACACACACACACACACAAGAAGAACTGGATTATTTTTAACTAGCTTTATGACCAAGTTTGAGGAGCCCGTGTCTGCAGTCTATACTAACTTAAAGGATAATCCAGCTTTGATTCAAGTATATAGTTTAATCTGAATTATGAATAGAATTTATTTCACTTTTATAATATGTTTAATGTGTAAAATTTGTTTTCTTTTTCAGAGTGTAAGATGAGAGGCGACTTTGCGTGATAATTATTGACCTTTCACTTACGGAATTACAAGAAATTAATAAACGATTGACTTTGTCATAGAGATCATCAACATCTCCTGGGGAGGGGGGTGCGCTTCGGTGTGATCGCATTTTCAAAAACTATCTTTTCAAGATCAGTTTGGGAACCTACACCAACAAAAAGCTTCTAATTTCCCATGTTAACATTCTGCGTCACATTGAGATCAATGTGCAGGGCCATGCTTCTACAAATTTGCACGGTGCATTGTATCACTTGGCAGAGATGTTTGCCAACGCCGAAAAAGTTATGTCAAATGCATGCCTAAGTATGCTTTCGTTATATCACGCAGAAGATCAAGTAATTACAAAAATACAAAGGAAAATGCGAAGATGCTGAAAATGCTGGAATCACTGTCTTTGTGATTGGTGTCGGAAATAACATATACGAGAAAGAAATGCGGTTGATTGCTAGTCGACCCTATCATCAGTTTATTTTTCAAGACTAATTTCTATTTTTTTTTGGTATCGTTAAGAAATTAAGGAAACAGATTTGTGGAGGTACGTATATATGTAATAAGTAATTAGATAATCTATAAAAGCATGTTGCTAAACAAATGAATTAATTAATACACATCTAAACTATATTCGAATGTGCGAGTAATGTAAGGGTTCAGTCAGTTAATTGCTATAATTGATACAGATACTGGCGTTCAAATTTCGAACCCAGATCGATTTTGTTATATTCACTGTCGCACAAAGAATCTTGGAAATGGTATGAATTGAGAATTTACTCGAATTACTAGGTTAGCAATGAAATCACACCAATTTGCAGTCGAATTTCGTATTCATTCATTTAATTCAGGGAAGTCTAGGCTCATTTTAGCTGTGGTGGAAACCAGTCCTGAAAACGAATAATTCTGAATAGAAATTCAACTTGAAGATATTTAGATGATTATAGCAGGGATGACTAGGCCCTCTTGCCATAATTTGTCAACCAGTCTAGGAGAAGAAAGAATACAAATAACGCCTGGATCGATGGGCAAGGCAAGGGAATGACTAGTCTCTCTAGCTGAAACTGAAACAAGTCCGTGGATATTCTGCATGCACATGATGGATCGATGAATAGATGGCCATAGTGGTGATAAATGGTCTCTTATATCTTGAGATGGCGTTCATTCAATAACACCGTCTCAGGTTTCCTGACAGTGGCTGCTATGGATTACTTGGGGTTAAGTGCTTACAAAAATAAAGTCACCATATTTGTACCTAGGTAACTTCAGAATTTCAAATTTCACAGGCGATAAGCCAGTCGCAATTGCAAGATTACATCGATACAATATTCCCCTATAAAATATTCAGGAACTTATCACTGACACAAGATGAGGCGGTAATTAAATTCTAATGTTAAATAATAGAAATAAGGAATTTAAAATGATTAGAATAGATTGAATACATCTTTTACCTCCTTGTGCAAACTAATTAAGCAACACCTTAGTTTCCTTTCATTCATTATACAGTTAGTTTTAGCCCGACTTGATTTACAGTATGTAATTCATTTCTATTTATTTCCCAGATTAGGTCATTTGCAGCGTGGACAGTAATATGGATCTATTTTCGGGGGATATGATAGAATTTGTTTGGTCTTGAAAAATATTACTTCATCTAAATTATCAGATTTTTACGCCCCGACACTATTGTTTCGGCTTAGTTGTCCTATGACCATTGTCTGCAAGAGACGTTACTCCCAGGAAGCATATGAAAATTGTAACACTTCACGGACGCACTACCAAGCCTTACGAAGAGATCGCGGATATTGTTAGCGACAACTGTCAGTCGTGACATCAAAGCGAAGGAACAAACTGGATCCATCAGTCCAAAACGTAAAAGAAAATGCGATCGAAGGAAAAGAAAAATAACGCCAATAGATGACGTATACGTCGTCCAGGGAATGTGTGAAAGATCCTAGAAGACATTATTCGTTTTGTTTTAATTAATTTGCACAAGGTGTAACAAGGTGTTGCATTTCTAGAATGTCTAAAGTTGAAGGATAACAATCAGTTGGAATTTGAACTCAGTTTACATGATTCAGTTTCCATCTCCACAAAAAAAAAAAAAAAAGGAAAAAATAACATACAAAAAGCACCCGCTAAAGATTCGACGATGTATCTCTATAAGCTGTATTATGATATGAATATTTGATACAGTTTGTATTTTGATACAAATAATTCAAATCCTGATTTTTACTGAAAATCTTCCAGAACGAAAAAATGTATAAGACCAGACGAATTGTTTGAAATGATTAATAAACTTGATTTATTTGAAAAATATATTAGAATAATCCAGAACCACCAAAATACGGATAGAAAGTGAATATACAAAAGCAGTGTAAGTCAAAGAGTCTTCTCGGCTTGGTTGTTCAAAATTTACAGTGAGGCGATCCTAAAAAATTCGAAAATTCTACTAGGATTTATTATTATCGACCATAAACGATTCAAAATATGCATATGACACGGTGTTTGAAACTGGCACCACAAGAAAAGGAAACTACAGGATCTTCTACAGAAGAGAGGAAAGGAGAAAACAAGAAGAACGTATTAAACATTTAGGAGAACAGCATCTCTGGTTTTCAGCAAAAGAAACAGGCTAAGATATGAACTACAAATTGTCGTAACCAAAATAAAACAAGTACACAATTTTCATATCTCCAGGAAATATTTTCAACAGTGATGTAAAATATTAAGAAAAAGAAAATCTCGTTTGAAAAAAGTGCTGAACTGTTATATAATATTGGTCCTTCTACAGGTGCCCACTAAATTCAGAAAAACTTCAGATAAACGTTGAAAACTGGTGACAGCACGTGTGAGGGAAAATATTATGGGGTATTTCTACACATATCGTTCTTTGAAAATTACGATAATTTGACGCTCGAAATCAACCAGTTGTTTAGTCATACGAAAAGGAAAGAAAGAAAGATATATGTTGTCTGCAAATAACCGTTAAATGAGTCACGATATTGAGAAGCAATTAATCAATGTAAAAAAACCCATCGGAGTTGTGTAATTATGCGTGAGGACAATGATTATTCAAAGTCATGAATATTCAAGAAATTTATTCAAAGTTATTCGAGGACTATTATTCCTGAAAAGTCAAACAGTGAATTATCGACAGTTTCCTCACAGATGAAGAAAAGATTTGGGGTAACAGAAGAGAAATGCGAGGATCCTGAGAATTCTGTGGACTGAATGTGGATGAAACAAGGAAATTTAGAGGCAAATGAAACAAAGAAGGAAATGTATAGTGTGAGAAAATTGAAATTCCTACAAAATATGTTGAGGTCAGAGGCCTTGGAGAATTTGACACTCACAGGCTTTATACATTTGGCAAACTGTAAATAAAAGGCATTTCTTATAGTTGGTTCACACAATTTAATAATTTAGTAGATGTTTGTAAATTTGGGAATTGTTTTTGTATTTAGTTCTGTATAAATTGATAAATGATAAATATCGAATTAGTTTTCAAATATAATTGCATTACTGTTTTAAGCTTAGTAAATATAAAATTATTCTTAAAAATAAACATTCTAATAAATAAATAGTGTTTAATATTTTTGCTTTAAATTCTCGAAACAAAAAATGTATAAATTCACTTTCATCATACCTCTAAGTTTATTACAACAGTAATCATCGCCTTGTAAAAAAATAAGCATTTCCGAGGACTGATGGAAGTTAAAATAAAAGCGGGGTCATTGGAAAAATCGCCATTTTGACCCTCCATCTTATTGCGGGCACGAAGATTCAAATTTTTGCAAAAACTCTTACAGCCAAACAAAAATTTTAATTATATCGAAAGGCTAAAAAAATCTTACTCAAGAAATAAAAGACAAATAAATTTTTTTGCGATAAAATAGGACAGGACATTAATTTTTCAAGGCATTTCCATGAAATTAACGAAAGCTAATACATTAAAATTTATTATATATTGCCTGACTGATAACGTGTTGCATATGAACACAAAGATTTTGAATTAGGTATGTCTTGTATTTCATAAAAAACTAAAATTTGATGTATTTAGTAGATTAATAAAAACATATAAGTAATTTAATTTTATGTTACAGATATGGAAAGGTTATATCATTGTTTCTATTGTCAATATGGGTGCTACTGCTATATGAGTCAGTAAACATGCATATATATATTCTCTAATCTATCTATCTATCTATCTATCTATCTATCTATCTATCTATCTATCTATCTATCTATCTATTTCACATCGAATTCTAGTTGAATGCCCTGCATTCATTTACGCGCTAATACCTTTGGAGCAGGTATTAATCCGTTTCTTTCCTCCTTTATGGGTTAAATAACAGAGCAGGCTTGGTTCTGTAGCCTTGGCTGGCAACCGGTCTACGCAGCAGGTATTGGGAACCTGTTGTGGGATAATTAAAAGCCTGAAGTTTACTGTCAGCGTCATCTGTTAAGCCTCTACTCATTTTTCTATACTTAAATTTAAATTGAAATTTTAAAAATAAATAATTTATGTTCAAAAGATTTAAAATTAGCTTTACCTGAATGCCAAGGGATTAAATTTAGTAATTCCAGTAAACAAAAATACCCTGGTGTATTTCAAACCGAAATTACATTGATCGGAATAAAAAAATTTTCTAAATTAAAAAAAAGTTTTTAAAAATCTCAAATTTTTGCCATTTTTCATCGATTGTAAACGACGAAAATTCTCTATTTTAAAAAATCTTACAAAAATAAAATACATCTCGTTGGCACATTTTCTTCAAATTACCGAATTTAACCTTACTTTAAGTTGACTTGAAACAAAAATTAAATACTTACTACTTAAATGTTTCAGCATTTCTCAGTTACGGTAGCCTTGTTATCACAGCTGTCATCACCTTATCAGCAGCCGATAGTTGGTGATTTACTGTATCCGACAAAAAATATGAACGAATTTTGTATAAATCTTATTTATAGAAATCGTTTTTTTTTTTTTTTAACTATGTTAAAATTAAAAATTTAATGCAGTTTTCAGCAATTATCCACTATTTATGGAATTTTTGTTAGTTCAGCTTCGTAGGCTTACGTTTGAAGATGTTTATGAAAAATAAGAATTAAAATAATATAAATCTCTCATTTAAATTTTTTTACAATAATAACAGAATGAAAATAACAGCAGATGTAACTCAATATTTTATGAAATGTTATGGCATTTATAAATGTTTACTTTTAATATCAATTTTTCATATTCTTTTTAGGTACCTCCAGAAATTGTGAATTTCACAATTTACTATTTTTTTAACAAAATTAGAAAATCAGGAAATAAAATGTAAACGTTGCTTTAAATGTTTAAGGAATGACTTGCAAAACAGGCTGTTGAGTTTATCAAACATCCTGAAGAACTTGAATCAAAATCAAAGTGCAGTATGTGTCGTTTTCCATGTAAGGGGGAATAATTCAAAACACTTGTTAACTTTCTAAACTAAATACGACGGCTATGAAACTTGTTATGACCCCAATGGAACATCGTACTTAAATGAACATATTTATTTACACACACAAAATTTTTTTTAATATTTTTGAAAATATATTTGGTGAAAATTTTTTATTAAACTTTTCAATTTTCGATAGGCAATATAACCATCAATTCTTAACTAAAAAAAAGAGAAAGGATGTCGATTCTTTAAAATATTTTTAAAGGTTTTTAAAACTTTATGAATTACTGTTATAAAAAAAAAAATGAAAACAATTCTTTTAAAGTTTTTGAGTAACCGAAAAAAATTTTTTTCAGATTGTAATGTCCTTAATTATTATTATTTATTCCAGCAATTAAAGAGTATCAAATTAAATTATATAAGAGTTTTAATGCATTTTATTTTTATTCTTTGGAGCAGATTTTAGGATAGTGCCGAAAAATATAAAATAAAAAAAATAGATGATTACATTCCCCGATGAGTCCTACGTTTAACTAATAAAAAATAATTTGAAGCCAATTAATATATATTAAAATTTTCGTGGATTTACGTGGAGGAGGGGTAACAGATTAAAAAAAAAAATTCACCAAAAGATATGTAAAACATAATAATTTCAAAATAATTTAATTAATTTGTGAATGAGTACTGAAAGTTTCATTAACATCCGACAATTATTTGATTTTTGCGAGAATTTCCAAATTAATGTGTTTGTCACTGAAAAAGTGAGTTACGTAAAATTACGTGATCGATTGTAAACAGTTGTAACATTTTCTGCAACGCCTCCAAATCAAAAACAAAATTTTCTGCCAAAATTTCGAACATGTTAAAAAAAGGAATTAAATTTTTTTAAAATAAATAAAAATTACTTTGATCTTTCTTCTTAATAATATAAACATTTTGATGGAAAAAGTTTGTTTTATTAAGTTTTGGACCTTTTAATTCATACTATGCTGTTTTTTTCGTCTTAATGTAGTAGTAGTAGTATAAATGTGGTGGATGAAACATGTTTAATGCTAAAATGGTAACCTTTCGTGGGAATATTCCATACAAATGCATTCATAAAACCAACGAGACCCTAATTTATGTATTGATTAAAGCAGTTGTCTGCTAAAAACGAGGTCAAACAAATAATGAGATAATGACCATAGACTTAGGAAGGGACATAACTCATGAAAACTTAACCTTTGCTAACCTCATTTTTATCTTCTCGCATTAACATTTTATACAAATGTATACATATTTTTATTTCAGGAAGAAAATAATTCAAAAGACTTATTGATTATTAAACTGATATTTAAACATTTTATGATAATTGCTTTCAGGTTGGCCTTTAGGAAATAGACCACGAGGGTGAGGTGAGTAAACGGATTTTTTAAAATACAATAAAAGTGCTTTTTCTGGGGTGTACTGATATTCTGATGACCTATATTCATGTAGGAATGTTTTTACATATGTATTTAAATACGGGATGTGCATTGTGGTGCAATAGATATCTGCTCAGAATGATAAATCGGAGAGCCGAGTTCGAATTTCTGTTGCAAATACTCTGGTATAAAAGCTATCTCTTCTTTCTGGGTTAAATAGCAGGGCAGATTGAGTTTTAAAATCTTGGTTGGCAACAAGTCTACCGCAGTGAAAATTGCAACCAACTGCGGGAAAAATTTTGCTAGTCAGTCATGTCTGTTTCGAGATATCATCACCCAAGTGTGTATACCGTATATCACTTAATTGACTGGCCGATTTAAATACGCAAACATATGCATTAAACAACATTATCCATCTATCTTAGTCTGTTCATATCTATCTATCTATCTATCTATCTATCTATCTATCTATCTATCTATTTAAGTCTGTTCCTATATATCTATTTATCTATCTATTAATCCATAATTTATTGCCCTATTGAAATCAATTAACAGTATACAGAATGTTGTAAAACTGGCAAAGGTTCATCTGAACGAAAATGTTACATGAAATGTTTTTGGTTGCCAGCCCTCAACAAAAACTTGTTGCTCGTAGCAGCAATTCAGTCGATATTTTTTTACTTGTTCTGTCAATATATATATAAAAATCTCTCTAACAATTATATTCGTAAGCATTCCTGCCGAACAATAATTTATTGTTTCCATTTTAACGTTTCTAATCACAAATAATATACATCTATATACACTACCGGCCATAATTATTAGGCCACCCCAGTTTTTTCAAAAGAAATGATCTATTTCATACTACTTTTAGTATTTATTGCCAAATGAAAATAGAATGATTCTTTTATTATATTGCTTTGTAAAATTCTACAAGGCAATGAAGCAAAAATGAACTCGTCCGAATCACCCTAAATTTTCTTCATTCGTTCATTGATGAAATTGCAATATAGGTAATTATTAAATATTTATAAATTCATCTGATGCACATGTTATTGGGCACTATTAACAAAGGAACAATTCTATTTTCATTTACAATTATTCACTAGGAAATAAATACTAAAAATAGTATGAAATACATCATTTTCCAAAACATTGGGGTGGTCTAATAATTATGGCCACGAAAATATGTGTGTGTATATATATATATATATATATATATATATAGTGATGATCATCCACGTATACTGTCTTAATATGTATAGGAAAGAATATTAATAAAAAGTTTTGAATTTAAAAATATACTTTTTATTATTATTTATTTTATTTTTATAAATAATTTTTTTTAAAAATAAACAAATTACTGTTCAAAAAATGTACATTTTTAAATTCAAAACTTTTATTAATATTCTTTCCTATATATATATATATATATATATATATATATATGTACATACACATGTCCATGTCTATGTACTAACCTGTTGATACCCATTATCTATCTATCTATCTATCTATCTATCTATCTATCTATCTATATTTTTAATCTAGTCCCCACCCAGGTATAACATTAAAGCCACTGAGAGACAAGAGGTTATTAGGTGCAGAAGAATTAGAAAACAGAAACACAACTAAGAAGCGAGTACAGAAAATAAATCAGGAGAACAATATCTATGGATTGACATTGCATTCAGATTTTTTACTATTATAGTAGGGTGGGAAAAATGGATCGGAAGAGAATTTCACAGGTGATAAGTGCGAGGAAAAGTAAGTGTTTGCATAAAACAAACGATTATTTCAAGCCAACTCAATTTAAATTGATGAGACCTTGTTGCCAATCTAGTACTGCCCTTATATACATGAAGTCTGAGTACCATAGCGAAGAGTGATATTTAATCTGTAAAATTTACAAAAATGTGGCACAAGGCCAAAAACAGGGACGAGGAAAAGGTTGATCTTCTGTCTTATAATTAAACTTACCTGGAGACAATTACTGACCAAAGCATGTCACAATATTCCTGATGCAAAAACAACACATTCTTACTTACCATTCTTACTGCAGCCACCAAATAACTCAAGAATCTCCGTGAAATTCTAAATATACTCCATATGTACAATTCTTGTCTGTGGGTGGAGGGAATGAAACAACAATTTAAAAATATAACCCCTTATTAGTGTTACAATATGATGTAAAAATAATTAGTAGTACAAAAACAAAAAATAAGTTTAATACTGTAACAGAAACATCAATTATCTGTACTTAATTAATGCGGGACTTTAATAATGAGAAAAACACTCCGCTAATCAATCACTCCCTCAACTAAAACGAAAATCAAAACCGAAATACAAAATACGTCCCACATTAATCAACAGAAATGATATCTCTGGTCGTCTATAGAGGAGAAATTAAACTAAAGTAAATAGGAAAAATTAAGAGGCTAATGACTTTGCATCTCTAGTTAAGTAAACTTAAAAAGATGCTAAAGACAAAAACAAATCTAAATTAAACTAATTATACAGGGCTTCTAATGTTCAGTTCAGTAGGAACAATATCCTAATGTCTAACCGGCTTCAAAGTGTCACACTAAAACAGCCTCTCTTACTCTATACAACATAAAGAGACTCATCCACTTTCTGCCAAATTCTGATGGGGGAATCCGCCGCTTTTCAGTTCTAAACTTAAAGAACAAAATCAGTTGGGAAGAGGTGAATTTATCCCCCACCTAGAATTCCTCATGACTTTGTCTTTTATATCACGACTTAAAAGCAAATAATGCACATAGTGTTCAGCCTCCTTACCCTCTTCAGGAAGGACTCCAATGTTCATATGCATGGGCTTGGTGTCTATGTCAGCGAACACCTTCCTTTAGCTAGGGTGTCATCTTTTGAATCCCAGATCATTCTTTCATGTGCTTCCGCCTCTCACTTCTCAGCTCGATTAGCTATCTCTTCTTTCTCTACCGCTCTCCTTCCTCCCCTGACTGTTCGTTACTTGACATTATTTCTGACAATATAGACAAAGCCATTTCTACCCATCCCTCTGCCCATGTATTCGTGTTTGGTGACTTTAACGCCCACCACACCAAGTGGCTGAAGAACGCTATCATGGCTGCTGGTGTCCACACCACTTGAACTTTTCAATCACCCAATCCCTTACGCAAGTAGTGGACTTCCCCACGCGTTTCTCCGACAACCCTAACGGAAGGACTCACTTCTAGACCTCTGCTTCACTTCCATCCCAGACTCTTGCACTACCAGACAACTCTGCCCACTTGGAAACTCTGACCACACTGTAGTGTCCGTCAATTTCACTCCACTCCCGCCCGACCCATGAAACACAGACAAGTAGAATATCCTACTGCTATCAAAGAGCAGACTGGGATTCGTTCCAGACTTCCTCTGTGACATCCCTTGGAACAATGTCTTTAGTCTTCCCATCCCGAAGGAAATATGCATCCGAGGTCTCCTCCTGGAGTTAAGGCTATCCGATGCCTTCCTCCCTGCTAGGAAATTCTAGCTTAAATCTCATTCGTCTCCATGGTTCTCACCCGCGCTCGGCTGCTATTGCCCACCGGAATCATTTCTTCCGACTCTATCGTAACTATGCGTCGGAACAAAACAGGCGCCTTTTCACTTCAGCTCGTAATAAGTGTAAAAGGATACTTAACGAAGCTAAGATGTTGTTTGCTGCCAGAATGAAGCAACGCATAGCATGCTCTAAATTCGGCTCTAAAGACTACTGGCGACTCTGTAAAAGAGTACTTAACAAGAGCAAGTCCACAATACCCCCGCTAATCAACAAATTTGAGGTCCTCACCTCCCCAGCAGATAAGGTTGAATGTTTTGCACCGCAGTCCTCGACGAACAATTCGAGTCTGGACTCATCTGGAGTTTTTACACCCGACTTCTCACCTAGAACCGAGGCACAAACAGATCAGTCGTCCATTGCACCTTCGCTTGTCTCTAAAATAATCTTAAAACTTGACCCTCACAAAGCGAGCGGTGGTGACGGAATCCCAACCATAGTCTTAAAGAAATGTGCCCTGAACTCTCCTCTATCCTTTCTAAGCTCTACAACCTCTGCCTATCTGCTTCCTGCTTTCCTGCCTGTTGGAAATCTTCCTCTGGTTCTCTATATTTAAAAACACTGGAGAACCCTCTGACCCTGCCGATTACCGCCCTATCAGCCTTCTTCCGATCTTTGGCAAAGTGTTCGAAGCCAATATCAACGCCGAGGTGGTTCAGCATCTCACAGCACACAGGCTCCTCTCGGACAAGCAATATGGTTTCCGCTTCACCAGGTCTACTGCTGATATACTAACGACCATCACCGAGTACATATACCAGGCACTCGACAGGAATGGCGAAGCTCGAACCGTTGCATTGGATATATCTAAGGCGTTCGACAGAGTTTGGCATGCTGGCCTTCTATGTAAACTGCGGAGCTATGGGTATAACTGGACATTTGTTTGAACTAATCCAGTCATTCCTCTCTAACCGCACAATGAAAAGTGGTATTAAACGGACATGCCTCTCAGAACTACCATACAAACACAGGTGTCCCCCAAGGCTCCATCTTAGGTCCTACACTCTTCCTGATATATATTATTGATCTCCCTGATTCCATAAGAACCCAAATAGGTTTGTACGCCATTGACACCACAGTTTACTCTCGCCTCCAACAAAAATCTGGTGTAGGCGTCCAAGCTAAACTCGCAACCGAGATTGAAAAAGACCTCCAATCCATACTGGACTGGGGTAAGAAATGGCTAGTAAATTTTAATGCTTCTAAAACGAAGCTACTGTCAATTAACCATCATCGACAATCTCACCTACCTCCCATTAACAGACCAAGGACACCTCCCGAAAATCAACTGCTACACCCTCCTTGGTCTCACACTTTCAGCGGACCTCAAATGGAATGACTATATCGAATCCATTGCTAAATCCGCTGCTATGAAGATCGGTTCTCTGTGTAAGGGCCCGGAAGTTTTTTCCGTCTAAATCTATCCTGCACATTTACAAATCTACCATCCGCCCGTGCATTGAATACTGCTGCCATATCTGGTCGGGTACCCTGCTATTCTCCTCGGGCTTCTCGATAAGGTTCAGAGGAGGGTCTGTAATGTGATAGATACCAACTTAGCAGACCGCCTGCAGTCTCTCTCCCACCGGCAAGACGTGGCTTCCCTGTGTCTCTTCTATAAATACTTTCACGGCTTCTGCTCCGATGAACTTAGATCACTGGTGCCCCCTAAATACGAATTTGCACGAGATACTAGATTAGCAACTAGATCCCACCCTTTTACAGTGAAACCAATAAAATGCAGCCACCGTAACTTCTACTCCAACAGTTTCTTTCCTCGCACTTCCCGTCTGTGGAATTCTCTTCCAAACGGTGCTTCCCCGACGGCTACAATCTCCCAGGAGTTTAAATGTAAGGTCAATGCACACCTCCTAACACACTAACCTGCTCCCGATATCAAGCACTCTTCCCATCTGCCCGACCCTCATCCTCGCTATCCTTACTCATCTATCACCTTTCTCCTGACATTCCCTATGTCTATCCACTCCTTCTCTTTACCTTCCTCTATGTAGCCCCATGCGCAATAGTGGCAGTGGAATGCCTTGCTTGGGGTGAGATGATTAAAAAAAAAAAAAAAAAATTAAATAAACTTGCCCAACAGGAGACTATGACCGTGCAATAAAACTCTTGTTACAGAGTCGCAACCTTTCCATCACAGCAAACGCAGTGTAAAGAATTTCAATCCCGCCGAACAAAATATTTGCTGACTCAAGAGCCTTATGAATCGCCAACTTCCAGTTGAGCGATGCTTCATCTCATTATTGATGCATTTCAGCACTGGCGCCCAAGAAGACCATATTCGGCGGACCTCTTGCTACTCCTTATTAATAAGCAAGGAAGTCAACTCTGCTTTAGCTAAGGCTACGTTCCATTATCACGGGATTGAATCACCAGATCAACCTTTTCCTACTAAAACGGTTTGCGCTGTTATCTAACTAGATTGAGTCGACGGCCATAATGAGTAGCAAACGACCTAAATTTGATTTAAATTTATCTCGGCATATATTTCCGATCACAGATCCCGTGAATCCTTGCTGTAGGAGTACTAACACATGCTCCTGGAAAAGCTTATCTAAATGTATACGAATCCGGACGAGTCTATAATCCGAGTAAATTATATAATGAAAAGTTAGACATCTTAAAGGCTCTACATCGACTCTCTTAACTTGGAGTCGATCGAGGCACCTAGAACGTACCATCGTAGCTGAGCCGTCCCTAGATGTCCAAATCCACACTAACTTCTGGGGGCTATTCATAACGATACTCATCGATGAGATTAAACTTTTCGATAAAGTTTCGAAATGGTTTCACGTCCCGGTTGTTGGTACCTGACTTTACCCTTATACAATCTAATTAGGGATGAAAGACGACATTACAATCGTCCGCTAAATCTACCCGACGAGATATCGTATAAAGCAGCTTGATGCGCTGAAACAAATCAAACCCCTTAACATGGTCACTTGCTGCATAAACCCAACGAGACGAAGAGCCTATGAACTAGATATTCATGAGTATAGATTAGAATGATCCTGAATAGAAAATCAACATTTTCTACCAAGTGTTTGAATAAATATGACTCAAAATAAGCCTACCTAAAAACAGATACCCTGATATGGAATTAAAGTGAAAGCAGTGATAGCACATTCCCTGAATCCACCATAGAAATACAGGATGTGGAATTGTTAAAACAAATACTTCAAATACCTCCGTATATGGACTAGTTATCTCAAATTTAGTATAATAAAAAAGGGTTTTGAACATAGATGCCCCAGGGTTAACTGACCTAACAATGGATTCAATATAGTCTTTCCACTTCATGTCAAACAGGAAACGTTAGCACGAGAGGATCCATCGGGGCACTTTCCTAGAGGATTAGCATCAGAAGGCAGAATGAGGTCTCTCAGATGATTAATATAGAGCCTCGTAGTTTTGGAGTTGTTAAAATTAACAAGCCACCCTTTGCCCTAATTAAAAAACAGACTGAACGTGTTTACTGACATCACCAGCCAATTTCTATCTAAGTCGTTATACATGTTTCTATCTAAGTCGTTATACATATTTCTATCTAAGTTGTTATACATGTTTCTATCTACCTAAGCCGTAATACATGTTTCTATCTAAGTCGTTATACATGTCTCTATCTATCTAAGTCGTTATACATGTTTCTATCTATAAGTCGTTATACATGTCTCTATCTCAATACTAACCTAATGATATCTATCTATCTATCTATCTATCTATCTATCTATCTATCTATCTATCTATCTATCTTATTTCAAAGCTTCTAAGAAAATTAAATTTCGGCATTAAATGACCCATAAAAGGTTTTATTACATTAAACTCAAAAATGTTAATCAGTCAATAAACTAATTAGCAAACGTCATGAATAATGTTTGCATCAGTGTCCAAAGATACGATTTGTTCAGTTATTAGGACTTACGTAAGTTTTGGTTGTTGTGATTAGTCTTGTGATATTCTGCCCTTTTTATACTAACGTGCACCTAACACAAAGCCCAAGAGCCGGTCAAGGTTGTTAGGTTTGATTTGAATGAAATTAAAAAATATTCCAAAGGTGGATATAGAAACGGTTCAATATTTGAGTAAAAATAATAAGGTATGATCTATACTCTGAAGATGTTCAATTAGGGATTATCTTGTAAACAACGCCGTAAGGCAGATTTTTGCAAAACTACTGACTGAATACCAAGTAGTCGAGAATTTCAAAAATCTATTGTCAAATTTGCATACAATTGTTATATATTTATATATTTTTTTCTTTACAGAATTACGTCATTCCGTGATCTTAATTAGGAAATCCTATCAAAAAAAATATTTCAAAGCAGCTGAACTGGAGAAGCTGGCGAAAATGGTGATGGTATTATTGGTGAAAAGGACTTTATGAAACGCAAATGATCGGTGTAACTAGGTGAACCATAAGTAGACACCGAAGAAAAAAAAAATTAAATACTTTTACTATAATGTTAATAGATTTTTTTCTGAATACGCGGACAGTTACAATTAACTTTTCTTTTTATCTTAATTACTGTGAATATCGCCATTTTGGTGAAATGTCTGGAAACAAAAGTAAATATGAAACAAAAGATGTAAAAAACAGTTCGACAGATGTACTACAGAAATGAATACTATGAAACAAAACAACCGAAGAACAGACAAAACAATATAGAAAAATAGCTAGTTAGTACGATATACATAGATATGTAGCAATACGATTTTCACTCATCTTTAGGAGATGAATAAATAGATTGTTTTTCCTTTTAACTCAATTTATGACCAGGGTTTTTTTAGGAGTCTTATCTTCAGCCCACTTTTAAATTTTTGAACATAAAATGTTGTTGGCGTTTTTACCTAGCCGTAAAAGTAGGGTCTATTGAAAGACTGACCACACAAAAAACCTGTCTGGTTGTCCTCTCTTTCCGGTTGGTGGAATACAAGTGGACGGATAGTTCTCCCTGACAGTGTCCATATAATGAATCGGGCAGTCAAGAGGCTTGGCCGTGAACTCACCTAGTCGGATTCTCTGCCTCCAGGCGGAGACAGACCCAGACAAGGCTCAGCCAAAGCTCACATTATAAAATGGCTTTCTGCCACATCAACCTCAGAGGTGAGGCCTGGAGATACCCAGCAGTGAGTGAAACGGCCAGGAGTTAAGGAAACTGTTAGGCAGTGAGTGTGTAGAGAGTTCGTTTTCCGTGGCCAGAAATTATTATATAGTAAGTTAGAAGTTTTGCTCTCTCGTTGCAGAAGAACGACACTACTGATTAAATGATATATCTTACCATTTTAGATTTAACTTCTTAACTTTAGATATTTGTTTTTAATTATTCGAGTTCGATATATCGACGTTTCTAACATAATCTAGCCTCTTCAAAATTCTAACAGTGTTTGCTGTTGGTTTTATCGTCACTGCATTATCAACGCAGTTGTTTCATTAGTAAAGGAGATATGCTATGTCTATCCGGGTGTCAATTTACCCGTAGAGAAAACACTTCAAATTCGAGGACTTTCCATACATTTTCGTCTGAATGATATACTTTCTCTTTAAATTAATCACTACAATTTTTTTAAAACAATATTATGTACAGTATATTTGTTGCTTTTTAAGAGATTTCTTTGTTCTTATATATTTAATCACACACACACACACACACACACACACACACACACACACACACACACACACACACACACATTTATATATATATAGTCATTTGCAAACAGCTCTAGCTTCACTGTATCACCAGCTCATTAGTACGGTTAGACAGCCAATTGCTTTTTTTATCCAGGAGTGAAACCCGACCGAATTGGCGTC
>JBBBDQ010012838.1:0-13478 GCA_037127315.1 Ascarosepion bandense
GTTACAGAGTTTCAACCTTTCCATCATGCAACGCAGTGGGGAAGAATTTCAACTTGGCCGAACAAAATATTTTACAGTGATCTGTATGTCTTATGAATGCTGCCAGCCAGTTGAGCGATGCTTCATCATTATTGATGCATTTCAACACTGCGCCCAAGAAGATCATATTCGGCGGACCTCTTGCTTACTCCTATTACTGGGAAGCAAGGAAGTCAACTCTGCTTTAGCGAGGCTACGTTCCATTATCATTGGATTGAATCACCAGATCAACCTTTCCTACTAAAAAAACGGTTTTCCTCTTCTGCGCTGTTATCTAACTAGATTGAGTCGACGGCCATAATGAGGAAAAAACGACCCAAATTTGATTTAAATTTATCTCGGCATATATCGGATCACAGATCCTGCATCCTTGCTGTAGAATTACTAGCACATGCTCCTGGAAAAGCTTATCTAAATGTATACGAATCCGGACGAGTCTATAATCCGAGTAAATTTATATAATGAAAAGTTAGACATCTTAAGAGCTCGGCATCGACCTCCTCTTGAATCTCTGGAAGTCGACGAGCACCTAGAAACGTACCATCGTAGCTGAGCCGTCCCTAGATGTGTCCAAAATCCACACTAACTTCTGGGAATTAAACGTATAACGATACTCATCGATGAGATTGGGGTCCTTTTCGATAAAGTTTCGAAATGGTTTCACGTCCCGGTTGTTGGTACCTGACTTTACCCATATACAATCTAATTAGGGATGAAAGACGACATTACAATCGTCCGCTAAATCTACCCGACGAGATATCGTATAAAGCAGCGATAAAGAAACAAATCAAACCCCTTAACATGGTCACTTGCTGCATAAAACCAATGAGACGAAGAGCCTATGAACTAGATATTCATAGTATAGATTAGAATGATCCTTAATAGAAAAAATCCAACATTTTCTACCAAGTGTTTGAATAAATATGACTCAAAATAAACCTACCTAAAAACAGATACTCCTGATATGGAATTCAGTGAAAGCAGTGATAGCACATTCCCTGAATCACCATAGAAATACAGGATGTGGAATTGTTAAAACAAATACTTCAAATACCTCCGTATATGGACTAGTTATGTCAAATTTAGTATAATAAAAAAGGGTTTTGAACATAGATGCCCCAGGGTTAACTTGACCCTTAACAATGGATTCAATATAGTCTTCCACTTCATGTCAAACGAGAACGTTAGCACGAGAGGATCCATCGGGCACTCTTCCAGAGGTTAGTACTTAGAGCAGCAGAATGAGGTCTCCTCAGATGGGATTAATATAGAGCCTGTAGAAGGAGTTGTTAAAATTAACAAGCCACCCCTTGCCCTTAGTTAAAAACAGACTGAACGTGTTTACCACATCACCAGCCAATTTCTGGCCTAAGTCGTTATATATGTTTCTCTATCTAAGTCGTTATACATATTTCTTATCGCTGTTATGGCATTACTGGTCTACCCAAGCCGTAATACATGTTTCTATCTAAGTCGTTATACGTTCTATCTATCTATGTCGTTATACATGTTTCTATCTATATAAGTCGTTATACATGTCTCTATCTCATACTAACCTAATGATATCTATCTATCTATCTATCTATCTATCTATCTATCTATCTATCTATCTATCTATCTTATTTCAAAGCTTCTAAGAAAATTAAATTTCGGCATTAAATGACCCATAAAGAGTTTTATTACATTAAACTCAAAAATATTAATCAGTCAATAAACTAATTAGCAAACGTCACAGAATAAATTGCTTTCAATTGTAACCAAAGATACGATTTGTTCAGTTATTAGGACTTACGTAAGTTTCTAGAAGTTGTTATTAGTCTTGTGATATTCTGCCCTTTTTATACTAACGTGCACCTAACACAAAGCCCAAGAGCCGGTCAAGGTTGTTAGGTTTGATTTGAATGAAATTAAAAATATTCCAAAAGGTGGATATAGAAACGGTTCAATATTTGAGTAAAAATAATAAGGTATGATCTATACTCTGAAGATGCTCAATGGGATTATCTTGTAAACAATAACGCCGTAAGGCAGATTTTCAAAACTACTGACTGAATACAGTAGTCATTTAAAAATCTATTGTCAAATTTGCATACAATTATTATATATTTATATATTTTTTTTTCTTTACGATTACGTCATTGTGATCTTAATTAGGAAATCCTATCCAAAAAAAAAGAATATTTCACCTAAACATGGCTATGAACTGGAGAAGCTAGCGAAAATCGATGATGGTATTATTGGTGAGACTTCCTTTGAGCCTGTGGAAGTCGGTGTAACTAGGTGAACCTGCAGTAGACACCGAAGAAAAAAAAAATTAAATACTTTTACTATAATATTAATAGATTTTTTTCCTGGGCGCGGACAGTTACAATTGTATTTCTTTTTATCTTGTTCACTGTGAATATGTATTTGGTGGAAATGTCTGGAAACAAAAGTAAATATGAAACAAAAGATAGCAAAAACAGTTCGACAGATGTACTACAGAAATGAATACTATGAAACAAAACAACCGAAGAACAGACAAAACAATATGAAAAGAGAAGAAATAGCTAGTTAGTACGATATTTATACAGTGTAACGAGCAATACGTTTTCACTGTCTTTAGGAGATGAATAAATAATTGTTTTTCCTTTTAACTCAATTTATGACCAGGGTTTTTAGGAGTCTTATCTTCAGCCACTTTTAAATTTTTGAACATAAAATGTTGTTGGCGTTTACTAGCCGTAAAAGTAGTTATTGAAGGGCACGACCACAAAACCTGTCCAAGTTTATATCTCTTTCCGGTTGGTGGAATGCAAGTGGACGGATAGTTCTCCCTGACAGTGTCCTGTAATGAATCAGGCGGAGAGTCAGGGAAAGCAGCCGACGTAGACTCACCCTGATGCGTTCTCACCTCCCAGGCGGAGACGGAGCAGACGTGTTGGGGCTCAGCCGGCTCCATTGCCAATGGCTTTCTCGCTGCATCAACCTCGAAGTTGAGGCTGGAGATACCCAACGGTGAGTGAAACGGCCAAAAAAGTTGAAACTGTTGAGCGGTGGTGTGTAGAAGAGAAGAGTTCGTTTTCCCGTGGCCAGTATTATGTAGTAAGTTTAGAAGTTTGCTCTCTCGTTGCAGAAGAACGACACTACTGATTAAGTGATATATCTTACCATTTTTTGATTTAACTTCTTAACTTTAGATATTTGTTTTTAATTATTCGAGTTCGATATATCGACGTTTCTAACATAATCTAACTCTTCAAGGAAGGAGAGTTTTAACGGTGTTTTGCTGTTGGTTTTATCGTCACTGCATTATCAACGCAGTTGTTTCATTAGTAAGAGATATACCTACTTATTATCCCGGGTGTCAATTTACCGTGGAAAACACTTAATTGAAGGACTTTCCATACATTTTCGTCTGAATGATATACTTTCTCTTTAAATTAATGCTACAATTTTTTAAAAAGTAATATTATGTACAGTATGTGTTGCTTTTTAAGAGATTTCTTTTGTTCTTATATATTTAATCACACACACACACACACACACACACACACACACACACACACACACACACACACACACACACATTTATACATATATATAGTCGCTTGCAAACAGCTCTGCTTCACTGTCTGTCACAACTCATTCCATGTGGAGGTTGAGCGTGAGTTGCTTTTTTTATGGGGGTGAGCCCGACCGAATTGGCGTCGGAGTACGGCGATTCTATCTCGACTCTGGGTGCTCGGTAGAAGCCTGTATATTACCATTATACACGCCCAGTAGTTGAGAGTGTTCTAATTTATTGCTGAATTAATCTATTTACAAAACACAACTCATACAACTGTGAAAATACTCACTTTGTCATAATAGAGAGGATATATCTATCTATCTATCTATCTATCTATCTATCTATCTATCTATCTATCTATCTATCTATCTATCTATCTGTATATTCTACACTAGTCTCATGACATATAAAGTAATAAGGCACTGTTAAAGATCAAACACATAGCAATAGCTTTCATAACTGTCTCTCTCGCTATTGTCACTTTAATGAACCGAGCCGGTAATGCCATTATATGTTTCTTTCTGTCTATATAGATTATTCTCTATTAGTAAATATATGTGCATGCTTTCCTTATGTATTTTATAGCAAGAAAAGCAGTTTTACAAAGCAAGAACCCACTTCGTACATAATATTGGTTAGTATCAGTCACCTTTTGTTGGAGGTAAGGTTCTCTCAAGACGATGAAAAGAGAGCAGTTTCGTTTTTGAGCGTTAAAATTAACAACCAATTTGTTTGCCATTGCAACAGTTGCGCTCCATTTTTAGTTTAGTCACCAATTTGATCATCAAATTTTCATTGTTATTTCTTTATAAAATGGTAACTGATAAATATCGCATTGTAGTTTATTTTTTAAATCATTTCACTTCAAACAATGCAGGGGGCTACGTGGTGTCCAGGGGGTTACGTAAATGGTGAGTGATAAGAAAGACGAAAGAAAGATGAGAACGGGAGTGAAAGAGAGCTGTGAGAGTGAAGAGGGCTGTATGAGAGTACAGTGGAAAGGAAGAAGAACACGGTACAAGGTTTGTCAGGAAAGAATGCGAGTCAAAGAGATAGAGGGTGGCGTAGACCTTGCATTTAGACTGCGAAGAATTGTAGCTGCTAGAGGCTTAGCTGTACGGAAAAAAAGAACACAGGCAAAGTGTGAAAAAAGAAGCTATTAGAATAGAAGTTTCGGTTACATTTGATTGTTTTTTACATTAAAAGCATTGGAGATATTCTTAGATTTATTAAATAGTAAATTCGTACGAGGTACGAGAGCTAATATAGACGAAAGCCTAATTATTTGCAGAAAGAGACGACAGCAACATTACGTCGTTGCGAAAGCGGATAGATAGGGTGGATCATTACATTGTAGATTCTTCGTTGGATTTTGTCAAGAAGCAGAGATGAATAGCAGAGGCACCGACCAAGATGGCAACAGTATTTAATGCACGGGGAAGATTGATTAGATTTACATATATATGCAAAATGGATTCAGACAAGAAAAACTACAACTGAGCTGTGAACCCGAACTTACTAGCAGCAGATTTAGCTATGTAATCAATGTAATCATTCCTTTGCGGTCAGCTAATAAAAAGAGTTAGGCCGATGAGGCACAGTGTTTCTTTCAGAGAGACTAGCTGATCACATTGCTGGCTGGGTAAAACAGAATTCTCTAATTGTATTGAACTAGAAGCTTCATTTGGAAGCATTAAGTTGGTTCCCATATTTATATATACACATATAAATATACAGGTCTATTCTTGGTCCAATATTTTTCACGGACATGAAATGAAGAGATTATATTTTATTAATTACAGATTCAAAATTGATTTTCATCAGCATGGCTGATGCTAACCTCCAGGAGAGCAACTCATATTGCACATTTAGTCTCTTATTTTCCACTTACATGTAGTTGAGTGATTATATTGGAGTAAATACTGCTTGAAAATTGGATTTCATCAGTTTGGATGATGCTAACCTCCGGGAGAGCGACTCATTGCATAGCGATCTCACATAGTCTACTGACAAGAAGTGGCGTGATTATATTATATTAATTACTGTTTCAAAATTGGCTTTCATCAGCATGAATGATGCGAACCTCCAGGAGAGCAACTTATTGCATATTCTTGACCTCATATTTTCCGCTTATATGAATTGGAGTGATTATATTTTATTAATTACTGCTTCAAAAATGGCTCTTATCAGCATGACTGATGCTAACCCCAAGCAGGGCAAAACATTGCACCTTCTTGATCTCATATTTTCAACTGACATGAAGTGCAGTAATTATATTGAATTAATTACTGCTTCAAACTGCTCCCGTCACTATGACTGATGCAAAGCCCAAGCACGGCACGTTGCACCTTCTTGATCTCATATTTTCAACTGACAGCAAATGTAATGATTATACTGAATTAATTGCTACGTCTACTGATTGCGTATATTGTATAATCTATTGTCAGGGATTTGTGTGTGTAATGCATGGCGAGTAGAGGTAAAAAACAAATAAAAAAAACTGTAGAGTTCATTGAATAAGGAGTAAATAATACTCATAGAGGAGGAGCCTTGGCACGTTGAACTAGAACAATCTGTCCCCTGTAGAAAAATATTGTTTATTCGATAAACTATAATTCGGTGACTTCAAATGTTGCGATTTTATTTTGCAGGCAAAAGCTGTTTGATTTACTGCTTGATTACTTCCACCAGCTCATGTATCGGAAAAGAAAATGATTGACTTTCTGTGAGTGTCTGATTGATGTATTTTTTTTTTTTGTTTTTTTGTCGTAACTTGCAACATAAGAGGCTATTCTAGCATTTCTCGGCCTTTTTACATTTGTGGAACCATTTAAACAGTTTTTATGTCTCATAAATATGATACACATTTAGACGATCATGTCTAGAAAGAGACATGACTGACTGGACAGAATATTTTCCGCAGTAGGTTGCCAGCCAAGGCTATATATCCCACTATATCATATTTTTTAACCTATAGCTGGAGGGAAGAGACGGATTAATACCTTCCCCAATGATATTTGCACGTAAGCGAATGGAGCGAATTCAACTGGAGTTCGAACTCGTCCCTTTGATTTCTCGTTCCGAGTTGAAATCCACTGCACCACAAATTACATCCGCTACATAATTAGCAAAATGAAAAGTAAAACTTCTGAAATATTCTAAATATTTTCACCCTTATTGTGTACAATAGAATTTTCGGTTTGCGGGTAACCGTTTTCAGAACTGAACCAAATTAATAACTTTTTCATTACTTTTGAACATACTTTCATCGATTTATGAGAAAAAATCACTATACACACTATGTGTACACCAATGAATCACTCTCAATAATACACGAATCCAACTGGTGCAGGTCTTGTCCTCTAACATTCATTTTGATGCCATATAGACATCGTAAATGCATTCCCGTTGATTATACTAATTTCAGTAATATAAGGGGCTGAATGTCTAAAGGCTCTATTCAACAGCGCTTGGTCATCCACATACTCAGTAGCCGAGCGGCCAAGCACATCTGAACTAATGACTGTTTCAACTAGGAAACGCAAAGTTCAAATGCTGCCTACCAGCGTTTATATGTTTTTAATAAAAATTTTCGAACATTCAGGCGGATAGACAAAACTGTAGATACAGTTTAATAAATAAACGGAGTGTCTACTCAAATAAAAATCTAATCTAATAAAAATAACGTTTGACTAATGAAATATTTTTTATCAATATAGATTGTTTCATTAAGACAGATGGAAGTTAGCAGTAAATCAAAATATTGGTGTAATTTTATTGATTTCACTACTGAATTGTTTTATTTTAGTCATGGCAATTATGTGTGAAAAATAATTTCTCCTAAATATCCGCCAAGTCTTCGGCGGCACATGTTACTGTTTGGTGTGCATTTTTTTACTAGGGTGAATCGTTGGACCATATTTCTTCGAAAAATGAATTCTATTACGATGACAGACGAGCGATACCGTTCCATGATAACCAACTTTTTATGGCATGAATTGAATACTATGGATATCGAAGATTTGCGCTTCAAACATAACGGCGCTACATGTCACACAGCCAATGCAACAATGGCTTTATTGAGTGAGAAGTCCCAGATCGCATCATCTCTCGAACCAGTGATGTCAGTTGATCACCACGATCGTGCAACTTGACGCCTTTAGATTTCTTCATTTGGAGTCATGATATTTTTATAAATTATTGCAATAACTCAAATAATAGGATCCAATACTGAAACAAAAAATTCACCGATTACGCACTGTTTTATTTACTTCTAACTTTGACCAATCTTAATGGAACACTCTATAAATATTTCTGCGTATCCTTTTAATCAAAGAATGAGGAAAAACTCTAATGTCGGATGTTTGGTCTAGTAAAAGAAAAGGGTTGTAGGATATTGGCTTTTATAGGGCTAAGCAAGCGGAATCTTAGTAGTAATTTCTTTTATGGTAATGAGAGGTATGTAACTTGACCATAGAGTTAGTAATAGTAAGTAGTGGGGAGGTAACTGCTGCTTAAATTTAAAAAAAACTTTATTTTGATTGAATGGAAGAATAAGATAATGATTGTAATTTTATATTTATTTTTATGACAACACACATACTAATGATCCCTATACATTTATTCAGAAGTACATTCTGATATTGAAATTTGAAAGTTTTATTTCATTTTTTTTTTTTGCAAACATAGATTACATTTGTATCTTAAGCTATTAGAGGTCTTTGTCTTGCCTATCAGCTTCCATTTTATCTGTGGATTTCGGTTATTTTTCTTTTAATTCCCAGTATTTTTCAGGAAAGGGCTGCTTGACATTATAAATTAGGGTTACTGAAATAGTGCCTGTGTGTATAAAGCCGTTGCTTCCAAATTCCTGCCGAAACTCCCGATATAAACATTATATTTCTCCTTATTTCCCTAAGGGTAGATTGTGGGCTGATGTATCACATTTGCAGATGCTAGAGTTACCCTCAACCGGACAGTTATCTCTAGATCTACAATTACAGGGCGCGGGAGTATAGCCTATTTTCTGTATCGGATTCACCAAACTTCTTCGGAACTTGGTTATTGTGGGAGCTAATAATGTTGTACATATTATTAGTACACAAAGCTCTAATCTTGATCGTTTTTCTAGTGAATATTTTACTCAGGGAGGCATCTTTATGAAAATGTTTACTTATTAATTTAAGAAAGGTCTTACCAATGTTAATAGTTGAATTGGGGTTGAACCATATAATTTTCTTTTCCTATGTTTACATTTAGCCTTTTGCGATTCAGAATTACAAGCAGGTGTTAAATAAGTTAATTTATCTTTATACCCGCTACTCTGGAGGGCTTTATCATATAGTTTTTTGTTATTCCTAAAGATTCTAGGGAATGAGGATAATCGACTAATTATAATATTAACCGTCCTCGGTATTTGCTTTATAATGGCGTTAGAGTGGTTGGAATTAATATTGATATAGCTAGGGATTTCATTGTCCTTATAGTACGGTTTAAAGGAATTATTATCGAGGTTAAGTGTAATGTTGAGGTAATTCACAATCTTTAAGTTGGAAGCAATTTTATTTTAAAATCCTAGCATACTGAAGGTCTAAATGATTTTCTTCTGGAATTTCATAGTCAAAGAGCCAATACTATTCGAGATGAAAGTCTATTATCTCAGTATAGGCTTACCTGTAAGAAAAAATAATCCGTGGAAAGAGAACTTTCCCTGTAAATAATCCAATTGAATCCTAGTAATATAATATCAAAATCTATCCACAAAGCTCAATGTATTTACAGGTGCACCCACACGTGTATATATATATATATATATATATATATATATATATATATATATATATATATATATAATTTATTTGTTTGTAAATTATTTTTAATTGATACTCGTATTTAAGTAGATATTCTGTTTTTAATCCAACAGTATATTTATTTTTACCGGCCTGATTATTTACGATGCATTTTCTTACGAAAAAGTGTCATTAGGCTGGATTCGACTTCACTATAGAGGAAGCCGCCAATTCATCTGGTGCCTCTAAGACCGATCGACCACGAATGATCCCACAGTTCAATTGAGGTCAAATCAAAACTAACTTTATTAAATCCGAGTTCGAATTCTGCCGAATGACACATTTTCGAAATACAATTTCTCATAAATAATCAGTCCAGTAGAAATAAATATATATTGATATACTTTTTGAACAAATACGGGCATCGATTTTGGAAATAAATGTCTAAAACAAATAAATTAAATATGTCGGTCGTTAAAATCATTTCATAAATCTTCCATTTCCGTAACATATATATATATCATAAGTATGTTTTTACGATTTTATTTTGCTAGTATTTCGGTATAGTATGTGCGTAACAGTCTAATGTTACAATGCTTCTTATGTTTATGCTGTTATTTGATGACACACTGGTTTGATATGTGACACGTGAGTGACCGTGAGAATCTGGTCATGGTATATAATATGCAGATGTTTTGCATTTTTTATTCACAGAGAAACATTCTCCGAGTGGGCAAGTATATTCATACACAACGTTGGACTTATATAAAGGGTTTTGAAATTTGGGTCATATTTGTAATAACTAGGTTGCTAGTTTTGAGTTTTTTGTAGTAAATAATGAATTTGATGTATTTGTTTATATATATATATATATGCTTAACTTTTTTCAGAGGAGGACTGAAATATGGACAATATCCGACTGTCGATCAAAAAAAGGAAATATCTGCCGCGTTCTACAAGAAGACTACTTGAAATTATTGGGTTATAGCGATTTTCTGATACTAAATATAAAATAGAAACAATGTCAAGTTTAAATATTTTGCGGAATTTTTTGTTGTATATCAAATTTTTTTTGTTGGGATTTGAACTTAAATGATTTTATCACACTGAAAAAAATCTATGCCTATGCTAATTGCTTTCTTTGTTTTATGTAATTTGGGATTCTGTTGTTAAATGTAATCAATGTAATGCGATTGGTTTAATAAATCAAGTGGTATTCGTTCAATAATCTTAGTATTTGTTATTGTATTTGTACCAATAAAGCTACTAAGCCAATAAAGCTACGAAAGAAGCAACGGAATACTGAGTGTAGAAAGAGAATACAACAAAAAATATTAAGGAGAGAGAACAATAAAAAATTAAGAAGACATAAGATAACGATTGATATTGCATTCAAATATTTGACAATCAAATTTAACTGAAAAAGTAAGAAACCGACAGCAAGAATTGCAAGAGAAGAAAATATCAGCATAGAACTTAGGGTTAACATGTAACAGCTTTTATCTGCAAAACAATGGGACTTTGCCGCCAATTTTGTACTGTTCTCTAGTTTGTTAAACTACGAAACAAGAAAGCAACATTTAATTTCAGAATACACAGATGCGACACAAAGGCAAAGGGAGTGATAGGGAGACCGGTCCTTAATCTGTCTTATCTTAAACTAGTCACAAGTACTGACTCTGACATATCGCAGTATTCCCTACACCTTACTTACCATTCTTGCTACAGCCACCATAATACACCAAAGTCTCTATGAATTCCTAATTCTCATATGTAGAATTTGTCTGTACGAAATACGAAAGTTCATCAGAACAATTACTATGAAAATATTTATAGAACAGGCATAGGTATGTTATGGCCGTAAAGCATACTGAAGCCAATATACCAGGTCAGGACCAATAACATTACAGTAAAACAACCACTATCCCAATGTCATCAATTCAAAATTCGCTATCTATGATAATGACGTAACTATTAATTCTTGTCTTATTGATTCAGTTTCTTTTTTTCTGGTACCCCGACTACATTAATTTAAGCGTGTTAATAGATTGGCATCAACGTTCCACTTGTTTACTTTTGAAATAGTTAAATTCAGCCGGTACTCTTCTCCAACAGTTTCTTTTCTCGCACTTCTCGCCTGTTGAACTCCCTTCCGTTTACTTGTTTCCCTTATTAATAAAATCTTCAAAAATGTAAACGCAACATCAATCGTCATCTTCTATCTCCTTGAGAATTGCGGGAAGTGCAAAAATGAGGAGGTATACAAAATTAGAATTGGCTGTTGCATTTAAGTCTTTTGATAGCAAAAGAGAGGAAGCTGGTAGACTGGGCTCTCTAACCTTGTTGACAACCAGTCCAATAGAAAAGCAAATCTGAAGTCAGATGTATATATAAAATCCTGCCCTACTTGTAAAAGTCGAATAGCGTCTCAGTGACATCGCAGTTGTGAATGTAAGGTGCAGTTGCCAATCAAATAGTACGAATAAATTCATGTGGTCGGGACATCAAGGAAAGAAGCTCGTCAGAGCAGAAGCCGTGGATATATTTGCTCCGTTGTTATCTTGTTTTTTCTCTTGTTATTGTTAGTTGCTGACTTTGTCAATTTGGTCGTTGGACATCTTTGCCAGTTATATTCAACCCAACGCTACTCACAATATAATTAAAAACATATTATTCTAAAAAAAAAAAAAAAGGATAAATATAGTGTTGCAACTCTGTCCAAGGATATATTTCAAATAAATATTTGGTAACTTGACCCTGACTCACAGGGCAGACTGAAGATGAGAGGGGTAGAGAATAGCAACGCACAACATAGCTGGCGAGCTTGAGGAAACGGTTGGTGGAGCAGTGTTTGGAAGAGATTCAAAAAGGTTAAATGTTACTAGGAGCTGCACAAAACAAGAAATTGTTGAGAGTTATGACTGACAAACACCTGAAGAAACATGGCACGCAAGATAGAGGTTAAATCCTGACCAAAGTGAGATAATCGCAAATTTCAAAAACTTTTTATTGTTAGAAAAAAAAAAACTGGTCTCTCTAGGATAGTATTCGTATAAAGGACTATAATTCACCTGTTAGGTATTTGAATGATATTTCAGATTTTCATAATCACTGTTCAAGCGCGTACAACAATTTAAACATCTAGAAAGTGTTTTAACAGTGGATTGAAAATGCGATAGTGAAATCCGAATAAGCATTGATATAGCGAAAGTAGTTTACCAAAAGCTAAGAAAAGTATTAAGAAATAGGGAAGATTTTATTCGAAACAAATAAAAGTGTGCTGGACACTTACTAAGAGTTACAAAGCATGAATTTTGTGGAGAGCCATGATCGTCTACACTCTGAAGAGTCAAGAAACAAAGAAACAATTTTACGGGGTCAGCTACTACACATTAATGTATTAAACACAGGTAATAAAATTTGAAAAAATCATTTTGTTCATGGACGCTTGTCGCAGGGATGAGCGACTCGGAAAGGGAAATGATGAGGTGATTTCAAATTCTAGCCGGGGAGGCATTGCATTCGCTTTTACAAAAATACTCTTGGAAAACTATGAATCTACCTCATTACTGCATCTGTGACTATAGTAAGGTAGACTGGGCTATCTAGCCTTATTTGGCAATCAGTCAAATGGTAGGAGGCGGATAGCCTTTCAGACATCACAGTCGTGAACGGAAGGTTCACATTCTGAACAAGTGTTCAGGAGTGGTGCGCCTGCACACACACACACACACACACACACACACACACACACACACACACACATATATATATATATATATATATATATATATATATATATATATATGAGTTGGAAATATGGTTGAAAATGTGACAAGTTGATAGAATAAGTAAAGAGCAGGTAGAAAAAGTGTCTTTAATTTAATATGTTATATTTTATTAACTTTCTTCAAAGATTTGTTTATAAAACCGATTTATTTTTTTAAACGACAAATAGACAGTATATTAGATTGGGGTTTGATTTCATTAGTCAAATATGTGTTACATGTAATAAAGTAATAGAGGAGCATTTATAAAATGTAGGAAAACCATGACTTTTAAATGTCTAAAAATCACGATTTGTCATACAGATATTTTAC
>JBBBDQ010012840.1:0-10737 GCA_037127315.1 Ascarosepion bandense
ATATTTAAAAAAATATCGTCCATCGCTAAATACACGTGACACGTGCATTATTTTGCACATATATTTTTAAACAGGCACCTATACACACTTACATTTAAAATAATCACCTGTTGCTTTTATTACACGTGGCACACATACATATAAACAAGCGAACGTTCTCTTTTTAAAAAAATGATCGCCTCGTAGTCGCTTTTATACGTGACATGTGTATAACCAATGAAATCAAGCCTCAATCAACATAGCAATATAGTGTCGCTTGTTGCTTTTTTGTAAATAAATAAATTAAATTTCTAATTACGAGTCTATATAAATGTTTCTCAAAACTATATGAAATATGTTAGATTAATTAATTTCTTCTTACCTGTTCTCGCATTTGTTTCTATATATATATATATATATATATATATATATATATATATATATATATATATATATATATTTAAAGTATTGATTAACTAAGATGTTGAATAGCCATTTCGATATGAAGATCCCCCACGGGGGACGACACATCACCTCAGCAACAGAAAAACCTTTCAGAAACTGGAGAAAAATTAGTCTACTTTTCCTTAATATTTTATTACATGGAGCTCTCTTCCGTATCATTTTTTAATATTAAAATAAATTTTTACACACACTAGGATCGGTTTTTTGGAATTTACCTTCCTGCTTTTTTCCCTTGGATTGAAGTATCTGAATTAAACATATATATATATATATATATATTAGCGAACTTAATCAAAGTTTGGAATAGAAAATCGACAGCATGTAAAAGTTAAGATTTGTAGAGGGCAGGATCAATTTTTAAAATCATTTCACCCCCAAGTAAGGAAATAAAGCTACTAACAGCAAGCGGCTACCGAGGCGAGAGAACTTGAGAAAAATAAACATCGTTAACAGAGCAGTTCAAATAAAGAACGGGAATTAGCAGAACAGAAGATAACAACTGACGTTGCATTTAATTCTCAAAGATTATGGTTGAGTTTGAAGCAAGAAACTGAAAGAGTTCTGCAAGCGAGAAGTGCAATAGAAGAAACTATTAGCATAGAACTTACGGTTATATTTAACGATTTCAACTGTAAAATGACGAAACTTTGTAAACTGACAAGATAAAAAAACAAATTTTCTGTAAAATGACAAGACAAAAAATAGTTAATGCACTTTAGAATCCAACATATTTGCGAAATTGGAAACGAAGTTCGTAAAACCAAACAGCATAGATTATGTGTCGCAATGAGAAGAAATTCAAAAAACAAAAACAAAAACTAAAAAAACAAACAGTCATGGTGATATCATACATAATATCGAAAGAAAAGCAGAAGTGCCCTGGTCTCAAGGAACAGTCACATTTCAACTCGAGCACACTAAAGTAGAAATGCCCGCGGTTATAGAACATAGACCCATGCATCAAATAGAAATTAAAACTTAAACGTGAGACGAACTGATAAAGAAGTCAAGAAAGTTATATAAAAGAAAAAGGGAAAGAAAAATGAAACAATAGAATCATTACTTCACATTGAGGTTGATTATTATCGTCTTAGTGAATTCCGGCTCTCAAAGAGGATTTCATGCAGCTTATATGTGGCACACATAAAAGTCTGGGGCGCCCAGTGGGATTTAAATCACTACACAGATGTAATATTTCTAGCGAGACAAGCTTGGTCCATTACACCATGTACAGTGCACTGGGCTTTCGGTAATTTGGGAGAAAAGATAGTAAAAGAATAGATAGATGGTATAGCCGAAACAATTTCTGAAACCTTATTCCCACCTCAAGGTGCAAAGCACCTTGACCAAGAAAATGGAGGGGTTTCAAATGAAGGTAAAGAAAAAAGAAGTGTTTTTTTTTCATCACAAATTATTGTTTCTGATAAACGTAATCTTTTAATAAATACCGCCTGTGCTTGGTTGAAATCAGAAATTCATGACTCACAAAATCTTCCGATAAATCGGAACCGACCCCTTGATGAAGAAAATCTACAAAACGACTATCAGGCGGAGGGACGCAATTTCCGAAACATCTGAAATCCTGATCGAGCGTAAATTTAAAGACTCTTCAACGAAACTGACAATGAAGTCCAGTTTCCACTTCATAATTAAGTCACGTTTTACACCTTCATGAGTGATGAGATGGCGGATATCGGTTCAGAATGCAAAATCGGTGGAGCTGACTTTCAAAATACAGTTGAATTCGTTTCACTCACTTACGCAAACTGGGAAAGATTTCAATCTGTCACTTTCCAGCCATGGGTTAAATAGCAGGACAGATTGGGTTCTATAATTAGCTGGCGATCGCTCTACCTCAGAAAGTAATGTCGACAATCTACTGCGAGGAAAATCTTCTGTTTAGTCAGTCATATTCCTTTAGAGACACATCGCCCAAGCGTGTATGAAGCATGGCACCTAACTGACTGATCAGGGAAAGAAAATAGGTTGCTCTCCCACGACAAAGAACAAGTACTGTTGGAAAATTTTGCCCCAAACTTCGACAATTCACAGAAAATAATACGAAAATTTCCACCCATTTTCGATACCTAAATTTAAATTTAAATTTTGCAATAATTAAAAGCACTTCAAGTTTTAAAATTAGTTTTAATTGAAAACCAAGAGATTAAATTTTTAATTCCAGGAAAAAAATACATCAGTGTATTTTAAACTGAAATTATTGTTAATTTTAATTTAATTTTTTCACATTGAAAAAATAAAATTTAAATTTCCTTACCATTTTTGAGCCTGATCTGACACATTACCTAAACAGTATGTAAACGGTAGACAATTTCGTTTTAAATATTTTGCAAAATGAAATATGTTCAGCTGAGAAGTCATTTAAGTCAATTTTTAAAATTCAATTTTTAGCCTTATCTGTTTTCAATCAAGTAATAATTGCTTACTGCCAGAAATTTATAATAAAAACACTTTTAACTCCGTAGCCTTCTTTATCTGCTATATCGGCGTGAATTGAAAAGATATATGACAGTTCGAAACTGTCAAGAACTAAAAGAGCATGCAACAAAGGTGCCAAAATTTCAATTAGGTTAAAGAAAATTTTCAAAAAAATTTTTTTGGTTTTCAACTAAATAGTAAAATTAAAAATTTAACTTAATATTTTCAGCAATTATATAATATTTTATAGAATTTGGATTTATAGCCAGACATTTGAATATGTCGAATAAATAAAAATTAAAAATTTAAATTTCTTTTAAAATACCTAAATACAGACAAGAAAAAAATGAAATTTAAATAATCGGAATCAAGGTATATTATATTATTTATTAATATTTTGTATTATGTATTTCTCATATTATTAAAAAGTTATCATTACGTTTAAAGCATGGTAAAAATATCTAATTTAATTTTAATGGAAACATGTTATGACTCTTATGGAACATCGTACTTAATCAGAATTTTTTTAATTTGGAACAATACACTGGCTTTAGATGCGTTAGACACATCATCATCGATGTTACCCCTGTTCATTGACGGTTTCTTGTCCTTACAAACATCATTCCTTCTCCCCAATTTGACCCAGCCAAGGTTGACGTGGGCCCTCATTCTCAGTCCTCAAATTTGCTTGCTACGTTGATAGAATGTTTTGTTTTGAGCGGTATCAAAGAATAGGTGAAATTTTTTTAACAAATTCGTCCACAAAAAAAAAAAAAAAAAAAAAATGAATGTCCAGTGATGAGAATGGTTATATAAATGGTTCAAATAAAAAAGATGAATGGTTAAAATAGTTATCGGATGTGTAGCTAAAGGAACAACAGAAACTGTTTAAATATACTGAACAACAACTAACACGATGTGGCAGATACCATTACATAGGGGACACATGATGAAGGGATATGCCTATTAACGAAATAGAAAATCATACCGGATACCGTGATCGTCCGAGCAAAAATGAATATATAAAGTGTTAAAACAGAGGTTTTGAAGGAGGATATGTAAATAACTAAAAAAAAAAAAAAAAAAAAAAAACAATGAAATATTAGCAAATATTTCGGATTAAAGAAAAAATTCGAGGAATTGAATAATAAATGAAGGATAAAAATTGAGTACAAAACTAAATGAATGATGTTAATGAAATATTTCGAAAATAAATAAAAAAATATGATTTAGTGATATGAATGAATAAATGAATAGATAAAAAAAAGGATTTACGTCGCATTAATAAAGATTGTATAGATTGTTTCATTTCCTTCGTCATCGTTTCTATCTATCGGACATTTTGTCCCGTCCAGGTATTATTATCTCGCATATCCAGTTCCACCTGGATGATCCAGAGCTGCATCTAGGAGTGTTTGAGTCACTTTCCTTTTTTTAAACCCTGTAATTCTATCTTATTCAATGCCAAGTTTGTATGACTTTTCCAGTCAACACCTCACAGTTATCCACCAGTTCTTGGTATTTGTTCATTTTGTGTTGGTGGGCAACTTCCATATTCTCTTCCCATGGGACTGTTAGTTCCCACAGAATAATATTTTTTGTTGAATTCGAAAACAGGACCCTATTTGGTCGTAAGGAAATAATTAGAATGTCTTCTGTAACTCCCAGCTAAACCGTCAAACTTATCGGGGCGCCAGCGATATCTCTCATCACTTAATGCCTTGCATTAACCACTAAGTACATGTTGGAGCAGATGCTCTCCCGGAACACAACTTGCACGTGTGAGAGTTTCTTTTCCAAATAAGGAGGGTTCACCAAATAGTAGCGTATCATATACTGCCTTCATCTGGAATTTTGTGTGCGGAATTCATTCCATAACATATCGGGACCAAGTAATTTTTCGTTTGTTGTCTTCCATCTGTCCATACTCCTTGCTGGCTTAATCCCACCATTTTTGTAATTCTATCCTCCTCCACACTAGCTCTTACTTCATTTTAGAATTTTTTTGATACTGTTTCTTATTTGTCTTGTTCATAGGTTTCCTGGATGTATCTCTCGTCTCTCATTATCCTTCTGCATTGCAGTTCCTATAATTGTTTTCATTTTTGGCTTCTTTTTTCACAATTGTATTCAATTTCCTGCATTCCATTTCTTGTCAGTACGTATTAATATCCTGGCAGTCGGCAACTTTAGGGTCTTTAGAATTTAGTGTCCACGTTAGCTTTGCGTTGGTGAGTTCTTCGACTAACCCTCTAACGGCCAGATGCATTGCCTGTCTTCCGTGGCGGTCAAAGCGCTATGATCGTGGTAGCCCCAGCCATTTTCGAATAGAACTGTCGAACTTTTCTTTCCTGCACTAACCGCCGATATTGGCACGCTATAAATCGTTAATGGCCATAAAATCATGTAAAATCGCATGTTGGTAAAAACTTTTACACACAAAAGTTTTTTTTTCGTAATTATTTTAAAATACTTTGCGGTACGATTTTATTTTAACCAATTTTCGATATAATATAATCATCAATACTTCAATTAAATAGTTTTAAAAAGATTTAAAAATATTTTTAAATCTTTATGAATTATTATAATAAAAAATGAAAACATTTTTTAAAATTTTATTAGGAATCGAAGATGTTTTTTTCTTCAGACTATAATGTCCTTAATTTTTATTATTTATTCCAGCAATTAAAACCTTATCAAATTAAATTATATCAGAGTTTTTGTTATGATTTATATTTTACCTCTTCGGAGCAGATTTTCGGATAGAGTCGTAAAATTTAAAAATAAAAAAAAATTAGATTATTTATATTCCCCGATGAGTTCTACGTTTAACAAATAAAAAAAAATAATTTACCGCCAATTAAATTTAAGCTGAAATTACAGGATTTACGTGAAGGTAGAGTAAAAGAGTTAAAAAAAATTTCATTAATATTTTCAAAAAATAACACTTCAAAAATAATTTAATTCATTTGTAAATGAGCATCAATGTTTCATTAAAACTGAATAATTATATATTTTTTGCGAGTTTGTGTATCTCACTTTTTTACTAACAAAAAAGTGAGATATGTAAAATCACGACGATTGTAAACATATTAATGGAAACAATTCGTTTTGTTAAATTTTGAAGCTATTAGTACTATGCTATTTTTTTATTTTTTATATTTATTTTTGTGATGTAGTGAAGATATAATTTTAAGTACCACAATCAATTATTAATGCATTATGATACGATCCAAGGAGTATAAATACAAAATAATAAAACCACCACTAATTTTACATGTTTTTATACCATCTTAAAGGGAGGCAACTATAGATGAAATAAACAAAGTAGCCCCCTTAGACTGTCATTGTGCTTGCACATTCAATTTGGTTTCAATTGTTTTATTTGATTCCATTATATCATTTAATTCCGAAAATTAATTTACTTTAAATATAGATAATTTTATATATTTTTACATAGAAAATTTTACCATTTAAGTAATTGTTTTTCCTATTACATTACTTTTAATTGTCATAATAGTGCAATGATACCGCAAGTACGCTGTGGAAGAAGGGCCTTTTATATTTATCATCTGCTGTTTTTAGTGAAATGAATGATGGTACCAAAGAGATACTACATTTTAATCTCAGCCAAAAGTCGAAGAAATAGTTTATAGTTTTTAGCGTACGGTAAGTTGAAAGAAAATGCGACACAAGGTCACTTTAAAAGTGAGTTTAATGTCAATATCGTGGAAAAATTGCTCACACCAATTGGTACGCCTTAGGCAACAGCTAATAAACCCAGTCCCTCCCCACGGAGAGGTACTGCCTAGGAGGAGACCACGAACGGAGGGTTTAATGGTTAGCAAAAACATAATTAGCAAGACCTATCAGCATGGTCATTAAAATCGAGGTGAGCGACTTGTCAGAGATTCTTGGGATAACATTTATGAAAGTGGAAAATCTATATTGTCCAGTTTGTGCTGTCTGCTAAAGGGTTTTTTTTTTTTTAAATATGACGTACTAGACAGTTTCCTTCCGCCAGAATCTAGCTTAGACATTTATAAGTCAGGTATTTGTCAATGCAGTGAATATTGTCCCTACTATACATTTAGGGAGATTCTTGATAAAGTAAAAAATAATTCTTCAGTAAATTTGTAACCACTGCAGTATTAGGAACTTCCGTGCTTTTTCTATAGATTTTTCATATAAATTGTTCGGACTTACAATTTATAAACTTTAAGAACATATGATTTATGAACTGAAGCGCAGTGCAAGAAATAGGAGAGCAGAGTTCCCAATTCAAATTTGAGTTCGTTGCATTCCCTTGTGCGCAAATACTCCCAAGAAAGATATTAATCCGGCACGTTCCCCTCCAGCTAGACGCAATAGCAGGCCAGATTGAGATTCTATTTGAATTTTTCAATTTTTCGGTCATTTTTGAGGAGCGACACACTCAAACAAAAGAATTCACTAGTCGAAAAAAACTGCAAAAATAAAATATACAACTTTACGCATTATACTTAAAAAATTAGCAAATTTATAACTTTAAATGACCTTGAATTACACAATATTATTTATTGGATGAAATTTTCAGAATAAAACTATAGTTTGTAAATTCAAATCTGAACTTTTCTATATTTTTCCCGTATTTGAAATGTGACAACAGCTCTACAAATGTGCCATACAATAGGTGTATATCAGAAGGACATTATGGTTAATGCCCTGTAAAGGGCATAAACCGCCAAACACAAGAACTTTTAATGTACACAGAAGTTACCAGCAGAAAAAACTTTAAATACACACAAAAAAATGTTAAACATTATTTTATATTACGAAGGCACGACGATTTTATTAGACTTTTCAATTTCGATTAGTGAAAATAGCATTCCATTAATAAGCTAACAAATTAATGATAACAAATGTTTAAAGAATTTTATAAATAATTTTAAACTTTATAAAATTATAATAAAATAAAATTGGACAATATTATCATTCATCGAAATTTTTCTAGGATTATAATTTCCTTAATTTATATTATTTATTATAGTAATTAAAAACTTTTCAAATAAACTACTAGTTTTATTGTATTTTTAATGTCAATTCTTGGGACCAGATTTTCAGTTAAAGGCAAAATGAGAAAAAAAAAAAATAGATGATTTACATTCTCCAATAAATCCCGCGCTTTAACCTATAGAACCAAATTTCCCTCTAAAAATGAAATTGCTTAAAATTTCATGAATTTAAGTGTATGTTGAGTAACCGATTCAAACGAAAAATATTTCACCAAACATTTTTGAAAACAAAAATTTCTCAAATAATTTCATTCGTTTGAGAATAAGTCCTGTTTCATTAAAATCAGACAAATATTTGATTTTTGCAAGAATTTCCAATTTAATGTTTGACAAAAAAAAAAAAAAAAAAAATACAAAAAAAACCACTGTTGTCTAATATTGATAATCCGTTTCAAGTCAACTTCTGATCTGCAAAAGTTTAAATGTAATGTCAATTGTTATCTTCTATTCTTTAATTCTTATCATTCAATTATTTTTCTACTTCATAATATTTGTTTATTTTTATATTCTAACACTCAGGAAGTACTTTTGCGTATCATTGATTTCATTGGCTTGTTTGGATGATTAAAAGAAAAGTACAAATTAAAAAGCAAATTACCAACTCTGATCAAAATCAATTAAACTACGATGTTTCATGGGAGCCTACTTTAATTATTTAAGTCGCGGTTACCTCCCCTTACATTTTATTTAACGAACTTCCACTCATTTTCTGGCACCAATGTTTCAAATAAATTCTAATAAATAAAAAAGCACTGTTGATTTTAATTTAGCTTTAAGATTACATTTACTAATTCCAGTAAGCAAAATACTATGGTGTATTTCAAATCGAAATTTCATTCATTGGAATCTAAATTTTACAGATTTGAAAAAAAAATCATCATTTCGGCCGTTTTTGAACGACTGACACATTTTGTAAATTCTCAGTTTTACAAAATTCTCAGTTTTAAAAATCTACACATCGCTGAAATGATCATTTTTGCAAAATCATAAAATTTGGTTTAACCCTATCTGATTTGTATTACTTGCTTATTCCCTGAAATGTGCTACAAAAGATTTTCTTAATCACAGTAGTCATCATATCAGTATTATCTGAATGTATTGAGGACAACGATTTACATGACAGAAGCAACAAAAAAAAAAAAAAAAAAAAAAAATGAAGAAATAAATAAATAAAATAAAAAAAATAAGTGTAGTGGTCAAAAATAATATGATGAGTTAGGTCATTTGATTGGATGCTTCGTTTTTTACTGTCTAACTATGTAGTAAAATTAACAAAATTAACAAAATATTTTCAGCAATTATCTACGTATTTTATAAAAATTGTAGCTTAGCTTTTATGGCCTTAGGTTTGAAAATTCTTCAAAATAAAATTTGCAAGATGATATAAAATATTGTCTTAAAATAATTTTATACAATTTAATAAAGAATCAAAATTGTATAACATGACAGTGTAAATAATAATTTATGAAGTGTTATGATTTCATGAATTTTTTATTTTTAATATATCTTTTTCGTATTGTTCATTAGGTACCTCCACTATGCATTGTTCAAATAATTTATCTTTTAACTAAAATTTTATTCCTAAACTGAATTCTTCTTCTAATTTTACTGAGTGGTAAGAGTATTTACTAAAAATATGTTCGCTAACTGACTTCTATGAACGGAAAAATTTTGTACGAAAACGTCTCAGATTATAGGTTTCTTCCTTGTTTCCTGTTTATGATAGGGTCTCTTGGTTCCTTCTAAAGTTTTTCATTGTCTTTTACTCCCAGTACCCTGTTTGCCATCGGTAGCACTGCCGAAGAAACCAGTGCAAACGAGAACTATCAGCTTAATGAGTGCAGAAACCATCAGTTTGGTGAGTCACATCACAAAACTGATTGTCAGAATCCTTAGCGGAATAGAGCGAGAAGCAGAACCAGCCAAGAGATAGCAGAAACAGTGTGGTGTTCGTCAAAGACACGATCAAGGAATGCCATATTCATGGGATTAGGATGCTCTCCGAAAGAGCAATACAAATGAAGAAAGACTTATACACATGTTTCATTGAATATGCGAAGGCATCTGACAAGATACGACACAAAGAATTGATGGAGATGCTCGGCAGCCTAGACATTTTCGGGAAAGACATCAGAGTAATTAAGAATCTCTACTGGCAGCAAACGTCCGCATACGGACAAGTAACGATCTCAGTAGATTTACAAAGATAGAAAGAGGCGTAAGACAAGGATGTGTCTTTTCACCGATTTGTTCAACCTGTACAGCGAGAATATTTTGAGGACCCTATTGGATTTGCTATTGGAGGCCACAACTTGAACAACATAAGGTATGCAGATGATACAGTGCTGATTGCATACACGGAAAGGAAAACTGCAGACCCCTACAGAAGGTAGTAGAGTGACAAAAAAGGACTACAAATAAACTTTAAGAAAATTGAATGCATGGGTCATCTGCAAAGGTGCAACTCAAAATGCTAAATGCAGGTGGAGGATACCAGAATAAAGCAGGTGCAAAAATTTAAATATCTAGGAAGTGTTCTAACAGGAGATGGAAAGAATGGCAAACCAAAGGAAAACAATAATTGAGCATCATGAAGAGACAACTGTGCTCCTGGGACACGCAATGAGGAAGGAGAGTTTGGAGAACCTGATACTGACCGGCCAGGTAGAGGGAAAGAGAGACAGAGGAAGGCAGTTAGATAACATATTTGTGGCGGGGCCTGGTCGGGTGATGACGGAACGGGGGTTACCAGGAGTAACAGGAACAAACATGCTGAGGGCCACAAGGGATAGGGAGACGTGGA
>JBBBDQ010012841.1:0-11322 GCA_037127315.1 Ascarosepion bandense
ATATTTAAAAAAATATCGTCCATCATAAACTCTTATTATTTTTGGCCATTATTTTATATATTTTTAAACAGGCATCTATACACACTTACATTTAAAATAAATGCCTGTTGCTTTTATTACACGTGGCACACATACGTATAAGCAAGCGGGCATTCTTTTTTAAAAAAAGTATTAACCTGTTAACTCTTACGTGACATGTGTACAACCAATGAAATCAAACCTCAATCAACATAGCAATATAGTGTCGCTTTGTTGCTTTTTTAATAAATAAATAAAGTCAATTTCTAATTCTGAGTCATATAAACAAGTTTCTGGAAAAACTTTAGTAAGTGAAATATGTTAGATTAACGACACTTTTCTTTATAAACTAACACTTATTTCCTTTATATATATATATATATATATATATATATATATATATATATATATATATATATATATATATTAAAAAAGGATTAATTCAAAGATGTTGAATAGCCATTTCGATATGAAGATCCCCACGGGGGACGACACATCACCCTCCTTCGCAGAAAAAAAACCTTTCAGAAACTGGAAAATTAGTCTACTTTCTTAATATTTTTATTACATGGAGCTCACCGCCATATCATTTTTTAATATTAAAATAAATTTTTTTTAATATTATAATTAGGATCAAGTTTGCGAATTTACATTATATTTTTCCTTTAGTTGATATCTGATTAAATATATATATATATATATATATATATATATTAGCGAACATTAAAGTTTGGAATAAAAATCGACAGCATGCAAAGTTAAGATTTGTAGAGGGCAGGATCAATTTTAAAATCATTTCACCCCAAAGTAAGGGAAATAAAGCTACTAACACGCAAGCGGCTACCGAGTGCGAGAGAACTTGAGAAAAAATAAAAATAATTACAATAAGAGTGAACAATAAAAGAACGGGAATTAGCAGAACAGAAGATAACAACTGACGTTGCATTTAAATTCTCAAAGATTATGGTTAGGTTTAGAGCAAGAAACTGAAAAAGGTTCACCAAGCGAGAAGTGCAATAGAAGAAACTAATAGCATAGAACTTACGGTTATATTTAACGATTTCAACTGTAAAATGACGAAAACTTTTGTAAACGACAAGATAAAAAAAAAACAAATTTTCTATGCACCGTAATAGAGACAAAAAATAGTTGGCCACTTAGAATCCAACATATTTGCGAAATTGGAAACGAAGTTCAAACCAAACATATAGATTATGTGTCGCAATGAGAAGAAATTCAAAAAACAAAAAACAAAAAAAACTAAAAAACAAACAGTCATGGTGATATCATACATAATATCTGAAAGAAAAGCAGAAGTGCCCTGGTCTCCAAGACACTTTCAGTCACATTTCAACTCTGAGTACACTAAAGTAAATGCCCGCGGTTATAGAACATAATCTAATATGCATCAAATAGAGATTAAAACTTAAACGGAGACCAGACAATTGATAAAGAAGTCAAGAAAGTTATATAAAAGAAAAAGGAAAAGAAAATGAAACAATAGAATCATTACTTCACATTGGGGTTGATTATTATTTTCGAAAATCTTAATTAATTCGGCTCTCAGTAGGTGATTTTCCCAGCGCAGCTTATGTATTAGCACAAGGATAAAAGTCTGGGGCGCCCAGTGGGAGTCTAAATCACTACACAGATGTAATATTTCTAGCGAGACAAGCTTTCTAATCATTACACCATGTGCAGTGCACTGGGCTTTCGGTAATTTGGGAGAAAAGATAGTAAAGAATAGATAGATGGTAATAGAAACGTTCTGAAACTGTTCATTCCACCCTGCGTGCAAGCACCTTGACCAGAAATGGAGGGGTTTCAAATGAAGGTAAAGAAAAAAAAGAAGTGTTTTTTTTTCTATCACAAATTATTGTTTCGATAAACGTAATCTTTTAATAAATACCTATTCGTGCCGGTTGAAATCAGAAATTCATGTGACCGTCAAATCTTCCGGATAAATCGAAACCGACCTTTGATGAGAAAATCTCTACAAAAACGACTATCAGGCGGAGTGGGAGACAACAATTTCCGAAACATCTGAAATCCTGATCGAGCGTAAATTTGAGAACTCTTCAACGAAATCTTGACAAGCAAATTGTAGTTTCCACTTCATAATTAAGTCACGTTTTACCTTCATGAGTGATGAGATGCAGCAGATATCGGTTCAGAATGCAAAATCGGTGAGCCGACTTCGAAATACAGTTGAATTCGTTTCACTCACTTGCACGCAAATCCCCTTGGGAAAGATTTCAATCTGTCACTTCTCTTTCCAGCCATGGGTTAAATAGCAGGACAGATTGGGTTCTACTGGCCTTGGCTGGCGTCAACTCTATAGAAAGTAATGACAATCTACTGCGAAGAAAATCTTCTGCTTAGTCAGTCATATCTCTTTAGAGACATGATCGCCCAAGCGTGTATGAAATATGGCACTTAACTTATTTGACTGTAAGAAAATAGTCGTTTCCACGACAAAAGAACAAGTACTGTTGAATTCTGTCTCAAACTTCGACAATTCATGAAACAATAATAGGTACCTCCACCCATTTTCGATACCTAAATTTAAATTTAAATTTTCAAAATAAATAAGTTACCTTCAAGCTTTAAAATTAGTTTTAATTGAAAACCAAATTTAAATTTTAATTCAGAAAAAAATACACTGGTGTATTTTAAACCGAAATTATTATTAATTTTAATTTAATTTTTTTCTACATTGAAAAAATAATTTAAATTTCCTACCATTTTTGATTGATCGACACATTACCTAAACAGTATGTAAACGGTAGACAAATTTCTGTTTTAAATACTTTTAAAAAATGAAATACCTAGCTGAGAAGTCATTTAAGTCAATTTTTAAAATTCAATTTTAGCTTTATCTGTTTCAATCAGTAATAATTGCTTACTGCCAGAAATTTATAATAAAAACACTTTTTTTAACTCCGGTAGCCTTCTTTTTATCTGCTATATCGGCGTGACCAAAAATATATGACAGTTCGAAACTGTCAAGAACGCTAAAAGAGTGGCTACCAAGGTGCAAAATTTCCAATTAGGTTAAAACATAAAATTTAAAAAAAAATTTTTTTTTTTGGTTTTCAACTAAATAGTAAAATTAAAAATTTAACTTAATATTTTCAACAATTATATAATATTTTATAAATTTTAGATTTATAACCAGACATTTGAATATGCTTTCTGAATAAATAAAAATTTAAAATTTAAATTCTTTTAAAATAATTTTAATATAATAGAGAAAAAAATGAAATTTAAATAATCGAACTAAGGTATATTATATTATTTATTAATATTTTTTATTATGTATTTCTCATATTATTAAAAAGTTATCATTACGTTTAAAGCATGGTAAAAATATCTAATTTAATTTTAATGGAAACATGTTATGACTCTTATGGAACATCGTACTTAATCAGAATTTTTTAATTTGAACAATACATCATTTAGATGCGGACACGGACACATCATCAGTGATGTTACCCCTGTTCATTGACGGTTTCTGTCCTTTACAAACATCATTCCTTCTCCCCAATTTGACCCAGCCAAGGTTGATTAGGCCTCGGCCTGTGTCCTAATCTCTGCTTGCTACGTTGATAGAATGTTTTGTTTTGGTTGCACAAAAGAATAGGTGAAATTTTTTTAACAAATTCGTCCACAAAAAAAAAAAAAAAATGAATGTCCAGTGATGAGAATGTATATATAAATGGTTCAAATAAAAAAAGATGAATGGTTAAAATAGTTATCGGATGTGTAGCTAAAGGAACAAATAAGAAAACTGTTTAAATATACTGAAATAAATACACAACTTAACACGATGTGGCAAGATACCATTACATAGGGGACAGAAGATGAAGGGATATGCCTATTAACGAGAAACTAGAAAATCATACCGGATACCGTGATCGTCCGAGCAAAAATGAATATATAAAGTGTTAAAACAGATATTGGAAGGGAGGATAATATGCCAAATAACTAAAAAAAAACAAAAAAAAAAAAACAATGGTATTAGTGAAATATTTCGGATTAAAGAAAAACTTAGGGAATTGAATAGATAAATGAATAGATAAAAACTGGAGTAAAATACAAAACTAAAACGAATGATGTTAATGAAATATTTCGAAAATAAATAAAAAATATGATTTAGTGATATGAATGAATAAATGAATAGATAAAAAAAGAGTTTACGTCGCATTAATAAAGATTGTATAGATTGTTTCATTTTCCTCGTCATCGTTTTTGGTCTATCGGACATTTTGTCCCGTCCGAATCATTATTATCTCGGCATATCCAGTTCCACCTGGATAAATACCGACTGGGTGTTTGAGTCACTTTCCTCTTTTTTAAACCCTGTAATTCCCATTTTATTCAATGCCAAGTTTAAGGATTTTCAATAAACACCTCTACAGTTGCTCCACCAGTTCTTGGTATTTGTTCATTTGTGTTGGTGGGCAACTTCCCATATTCTTCCCATGGGACTGTTAGTTCCCACAGAATAATATTTTTTGTTGAATTCGAAAACAGGACCTATTTCGTTAAGCCAAAATAATTAGAATGTCTTCTGTTAACCCAGTCAGTATCTAAGTCAAACTTTATCGGGGCGCCAGCGATATCTCTCATCGCAATACTGCCTTGGAGGACGCTAAATGCGTGTTGGGATGAGTACTTTCTCCTGAACCTTTGTTTGCATGAGAGTTTCTTTTTTCCCCCAAATATGGAGGTTCACTGGGCTGAGTAGCGTATCATATGCTGCCTTCATCTGGAATTTTGTGTGCGTGAATTCATTCCATAATATATCGGACCAAGTAATTTTTCGTTTTGTTATGTTCTCCCATCCTGCAAATTCATACTCCTTGCTGGCTTAATCCCACCATTTTTGTAATTCTATCCTCCTCCACACTAACTCTTCATTTTGGAGAATTTTTGGCGTCTGTTCTTATTTGTCTTGTTCATAGGTTCCCCCTGGATGCGCTTCTCATCCCATTATCCCTTCTATAACGGTTCTCTCATTGTTTCCATTTGCTTCTTTTCAGCCAACTGTAATTCACTTCCTGCATTCCATTTCTTGTCAGTCCTTTTGCTATTATTAATATCCCGGCGTCGGCAACTTTGGGTCTTTGAAGATTTTAGTACATCATAGCTTCTCTTGTGCGAGTTCTTTGACCTAGCCCTCTAACGGCCAGAATGTCGGGTTTGTCTTCCCCCGTATGGGAGCTGTGCTGCTTAGTGATCGTGGTAGCCCCAGCCATTTTCGAATAGAACTGCTAATCTTTCTTTCCTGGGACTCAACCGCCGATATTTAGCTTTTTCTTAAAATCGTTAATGGCCACCGAAATCTTGGTAAAATCGCATGTTGGTAAAAACTTTTACACACAAAGTTTTTTTTCATGGTATTTTAAAATATTTCTGTGATGCGATTTTTATTAAACTTTTCATTTCGATAGGCAATATAATTATCAATGCTTCAATTAAAGAAATTCTTAAAAAGATTTTAAAAATATTTTAAATCTTTATGAATTATTATAATAAAAAATGAAAACATTTTTTAAAATTTATTAAGATCGAAGATGTTTTTTTTCTTCGAACTATAATGTACTTAAATTTTTATTATTTATTTAGCAATTAAAACCTTATCAATTCTATTAAATTATATCAGAGTTTTGTTGCATTATATTCTCTTCAGGGCAGATTTTCGGATAAGTCGTAAAATTTAAAATAAAAAAAAATTAGATTATTTATATTCCCGATGAGTTCTACGTTTAACAAATAAAAAAATAATTTACCGCCAATTAAATTTTATTAAAATTTCAGCGGATTGCATTGAAAGTGGAAGTAAAAAAGTTAAAAAAATTTATTAATATTTAAAAAAAGTAACAATTTCAAAAATAATTTAATTCAATTTTGTAAATGAGTACTGAATGTTTCATTAAAATCCGACAATTATGTGATTTTTGCAGTTTCCAAAAAAGTATCTGCTTTTTTTTGTCAACAAAAAAAGTAGGATATCTAAAATCACGTGATTGATTGTAAACATATTAATGTGGAAACAATTCGTTTATTTAGAATTTTGAAGCTTTTTATTAGTACTATGCTATTTTTTTATTTTTATTTATTTTGTGATGTAGTGAAGATACCTATAACACAATCAATTATTAATGCATTATGATACGATCCAAGGGAGATAAATACAAAATAATAAACTAAATTGTTTCACCTTACATGTTTTTATACCATCTAAGGGAGGCAACTATAGATGAAATAGGCAAGTAGCCTCCCTTAGACTGTCATTTGTCTTGCACATTCAATTTGGTTTCAATTGTTTTATTTGATTCCATTATATCATTTAATTCAAAAGTGTTACTTAAATATAGATAATTTTAATATATATTTTTACATAGAAAAATTTTACCATTTAAGTAATTATTTTTCCTATTACATTACTTTTAATTGTCATAATAGTGCAATGATACCGCAGACGCTGTGAAAGAAGGGCCTTTTATATTTATCATCTGCTGTTTTTAGTGAATTAGTGATGGTACCTAGAAGAGATACTACATTTAATCTCAGCCAAAAAGCCGAAGAAATAGCTAGTTTTTAGCGTACGTAAGTTGAAAGCAAATGTGACACAAGATTACTTTGAAACTGATTTAATGTCAATATCGTGGAAAAATTGCTCAAGTACCGAATTAGGTACGCCTTGGGCAACAGCTAATAAAGCCCAGTCCCTTCCCGATGGAAAGTACTGCCTAGGAGGAGACCAACGGAGGGTTTTGACAACAACGAAAACATAATTTAAAAGGAGCCTATCAGCATGGCTGATGTTAAAATCGAGGTGAGAGCGACTTGTCAGAGATTCTTGGGATAACATTTTGTAGAGAATTGGAAAATCTATATTGAATCAGTTTGTATGTCTGCTGCAAGGGTTTTTTTTAAATATGACGTACTAGACAGTTTCCTCCCGCCAGAATCTAGCTTAGACATTTATAAGTCAGGTATTTGTCAATGCAGTGAATATTGTCCCTACTATACATTTAGAGATTCTTGATAAAGTAAAAAAAATAATTCTTTCAGTAAATTTGTAACCACTGCAGTATAACTTCCCCGTGCTTTTTCTATAGATACTTTCATAGAAATTGCTCTGACGAACAATTTATGAACTTATAAACATATGATTTATGAACTGAAGCGCAGTGCAAGAAATAGGAGAGCAGAGTTCCAATTCAAATTTGAGTTCGTTGCATTCCCTTATGCGCAAATACTCCCAAGAAAGATATTAATCCGGCACGTCTCCCTCCAGCTATGGACTAAATAGCAGGCCAGATTGAGATTCTATTTTGAATTTTTCAATTTTTCGGTCATTTTTGAGTGAGCGACACACTCGTAAACAAAAGTTAATTCACAGTTTTAAAAAACTTGCAAAAATAAAATATACACCCGTGACGCATTATACTTAAAAAATTAGCAAATTCAATCTTAAATTCATCTGAATTACACAAATATTATTTATTGGATGAAATTTAGAATAAAACTATAGCTTAAATTCAAATCTAAGACTTTCTGGTATTTTTCCCGTATTTGAAATGTGACAAGCTCTACAAAATGTGCCATACAATAGGTGTATAGCGATCGAAGTGACATTAATGTATAATTTTTTCCTGTAAAGGGCATAAACCGCTAAACACAGAACTTTTAATGTACACATAGAAGTTACCATAGAAAAAAAACTTTAAATACACACAAAAATGTTAAACATTATTTTATATTACGAGCACGACGATTTTATTAGACTTTTCAATTTTCGATTAGTGAAAATAGCATTCCATTAATAAGTTAACAAATTAACGATAACAAATGTTTAAAGAATTTTATAAATAATTTTAAACTTTATAAAATTATAATAAAATAAAATTCTTTGACAATATTATCATTCATCGAAATTTTTCTTTTAGATTATATTTCCTTAATTTATATTATTTATTATAGTAATTAAAAACTTTTCAAATAAACTAATGTCATAGGTTTATTGTATTTTTTAATGTTTAAATTCTGGGATCAGATTTTCGGAAGCTAAAACGGAAATGAGAAAAAAAAAAAAAAAATAGATGATTTACATTCTCAATAAATCCTGCGTTTAACTCATGAATAAATTTCCCCCAAAAATGAAATTGCTTAAAATTTCATGAATTTAAGTGTATGTTGGAGTAACCGATTCAAACGAAAAATATTTCTACCAAACATTTTAAAAAAACAAAATTTCTCAAATAATTTCATTCGTTTGAGAATAAGTCCTTTAAGTTTCATTAAAATCAGACAAATATTTGATTTTTGCAAAAAATTTCCAATTTAATGTTTGACAAAAAAAAAAAATACAAAAAACTGTTATCTAATATTACGTTTCAAGTCAACTTTGATCTGCAAAAGTTTAAATGTAATGTCAATTGTTATCTTCTATTCTTAATTCTTATCTATTCAATTATTTTCCCCTCGCCTTTATATATTTTTGTTTATTTTATATTCCTTAACACTCAGGAAGTACTTTTGCGTATCATTGATTTCATTGGCTTGTTTGGATGATTAAAAAGAAAAGTACAAATTAAAAAGCAAATTACCAACTCTTGATCAAAATCAATTAAACTACGATGTTTCATGGGAGCCTACTCTTAATTATTTAAGTCGCGGTTACCTCCCTTACATTTTATTTAACTTAACCTCCACTCATTTTCGGTACCAATGTTTTAAATAAATTTTAATAAATAAAAAAAGCACTGTTGATTTTTAATTTAGCTTTTAAGATTACATTATTCAGTAAGCAAAATACTATGGTGTATTTCAAATCGAAATTTCATTCATTGGAATCTAAATTTTTTACAGATTTGAAAAATCACTATTTCGGCCGTTTTTGAACGACCGACACATTTTGTAAATTCTCAGTTTTACAAAATTCTCAGTTTTAAAAATCTTGCATACATCGCTGAAACGATCATTTTTTGCAAAATCAGCAAATTTGAGCTAACCCTTATCTGATTTGTATTACTTGCTTATTCCCTGAAGTATGCTACAAAAGATTTTCTTAATCACAGTAGTCATCATATCAGTATTATCTGAATGTTATTTGAGATAACGATTTACATGACAGATGGAAGCAGGCAAAAAAAAAAAAAAAAAAAAAAAAAAAATGAAGGAAATAAATAAATAAAATAAAAAATAAGTGTAGTGGTCAAAAATAATATAATTGCCTGTTATTTGATTGGATGCTTCGTTTTTTACTGTCTAACTATGTAGTAAAATTAACGAAATTAACAAAATATTTTCTTGTAATTATCTAATATTTTATAAAATTGTAGTTTAGCTTTATGGCCTTAGGTTTGAAAATTCTGAAATATAAAATTTAAGATGATATAAAATATTGTCTTAAAATAATTTTACAATTTAATAACAAAGAATCAAATTGTATAACATGACAGAGGTAACAATAATTTATGAAGTGTTATGGGATTTATTAATTTTTTATTTTTAATATATCTTTTCGTATTGTTCATTAGGTACCTCCACTCTATGCATTGTTCAAATAATTTTTATCTTTTAACTAAAATTTTATTCCTAAAACTGAATTCTTCTTCTCTAATTTTTACTGAGTGGTGAAGAGCTATTTACTAAAAATATGTTCGCTAACTGACTTCTATGAACGGAAAATTTTGTGCAACGTCTCAGATTATAGGTTTCTTCCTTGTTTCCTGTTTATGATAGGGTCTCTGGTTCCTTCTAAAGTTTTTCATTGTCTTTTACTCCCAGTACCCTGTTTGCTATCGGTAGCACTGCCGAAGAAACCAGGTGCAAACGAGAACTATCAGCTTAATGAGTGCAGAACTATCAGCTTAATGGTCACATCACAAAACTGATTGTCAGAATCCTGATGAATAGAGCGAGAAGCAGAATCAGGCCAGAGATAGGGCCCAAAAAACAGTGCAGGTTCGTCAAAGACACTGGAACAAGGAACGCCATATTCATGATTAGGATGCTCTCCGAAGAGCAATACAAAATGAAGAAAGACTTATACATATGTTTCATTGAATATGCGAAGGCATTCGACAAGATACGACACAAAGAATTGATGGAGATGCTCGGCAGCCTAGACATTTCCGGAAAGACATCAGTGAGCTAGAATCTCTACTGGCAGCAAACGTCCTGCATACGGACAAGTAACGATCTCAGTAGATTTACAAAGATAGAAAGAGGCGTAAGACAAGGATGTGTCTTTTCACCGGATTTGTTCAACCTGTACAGCGAGAATATTTTGAGGACCCTATTGGATTTACTTTATTGGGCCACAACTTGAACAACATAGTGTCACGAATGATACAGTGCTGATTGCATACACGGAAAGGAAACTGCAGGACCTCCTACAGAAGGTAGTGGTGGAGAGTGACAAAAAAGGACTACAAATAAACTTTAAGAAAACTGAATGCATGGTCATCAGCAAAAGGTGCAACTCAAAATGCCAAATGCAGGTGGAGGATACCAGAATAAGCAGGTGCAAAATTTAAATATCTAGGAAGTGTTCTAACAGGAGATGAAAGAATGGCAACCAAAAGGAAATTAATACTGAGCATCAGGAAGAGACAACTGAAGTTCCTGGGACACGCAATGAGGAAGGAGAGTTTGGAGAACCTGATACTGACTGGCCAGGTAGAGGGAAAGAGAGACAGAGGAAGGCAGCGGATAACATATTTGCAGGGCCTGGTCGGGTGGATGACGGAACGGGGGTTACCAGGAGTAACGAACAGAGCATGCTGAGGGCCACAAGAGGATGAGGGCGTGGAGGGTAGTCGCCTACGTCCTGAAGGAAGGGCACATAGAAGAAGAAGACCCTGCTTGTATCTTATCGGCAATATCGCCCTGCTTTTGTTGAATTGATTAATAACTACAAAATTATGTACAACCCAAATATTTTTTAATAATAGGGTTATAACTCATAAGTGGCTAAACAGTTTCGTTTATATTTGTTTTAATGGTTAATGTTCATCAAATATTTATTATTCAAATACTCATTTTATGAATATTTTTCACTTAATTTAATATTCATTTACCCATCTCTTTACATGGTAGTGTACTTATCTATGTAACAAAGAATTTGGTGCACAAATTTAACACATTATTATTATTTATACTTCCACAAATTCCCAGCAAAAAAAAGAGAAGCAAATAAAAAACGGCATAGTATGTATGATGTTAAATGGCTTAAAACTTAGAAAAACAAAGTTTTATCATCAAAGTCCTTATGTTATTATTAAG
>JBBBDQ010012842.1:0-13667 GCA_037127315.1 Ascarosepion bandense
ATATTTAAAAAAATATAAAATTATCCTTTAAATACATTGACACGTGCATTATTTTGCACATATATTTTTAAACGAGCATCTCACCGCATTTAAAATAATCACCTGTTGCATACATACACGTGGCACACATACATATAAACAAGCGAACGTTCTTTTTAAAAAATGATCGCCTATTGCTTTCATATACGTGACATATGTATATTGATAAACCTCAATCAACACCTTAACCTAGTGTCGCTTTGTTGCTTTTTTTGTAAATAAATAAATTAAATTTCTAATTACGAGTCATATAAACAAGTTTCTGAAGAAACTTTAGTAAGTAAATATGTTAGATTAACGACACTTTTCTTACCTGTTCTTTACTTATTTAATATATATATATATATATATATATATATATATATATATATATATATATATATATATATATATATATTAAAAAATTCAAAGATGGTATTTGAATAGCCATTTCGATATGAAAGATCCCACGGGGGACGACACATCACCTCAGCAACAGAAAAAACCTTTCAGAAACTGGAGAAAAATTAGTCTACTTTTTCTTAATATTTTTTATTACATGGAGCTCTCTTCCTGTATCAGCTTTTTAATATTAAATAAATTTTTAATATTAATTAGGATCGGGTTTTTGGAATTTACCTTCCTGCTTTTTTCCTTAGTTGAAGTATCTGAATTAAAATATAACATATATATATGTATATATTAACGAACTTAATCGAAGTTTAAGATAATGAAAAATCTAATAGCAAAGTTAAGATTTGTAGAGGGCAGGATCAATTTTTAAAATCATTTCACCCCAAGTAAAGGAAACAAAACTACTAACACAAGCGGCTACCGAAGATTTCGAGGAACTTGAGAAAAATAAAACTTCTCGTTAATGATGGCTCTTAAAGAACGGGAATTAGCAAGAACGGGAAATAACAACTGACGTGCATTTGAATTCTCTAAAGATTATAGTTTGAGTTTGAAACGAAACTGAAAAGAGTTCCGCAAGCGAGAAGTGCAATAGAAACTAATACCATTTACATTTATATTTAACGATTTCAACTGTAAAATGACGAAAAACTTTTGTAAACTGACAAGATAAAAAAAAACAAATTTTCTGTAAAATGACAAGACAAAAAATAGTTAATGCACTTAAGTCAACATATTTGCGAAATTGAAACGAGGATTCATGCATTAAACAGCATAGATTATATATTCGCAACAGAAAATTCAAAAACAAAAAACAAAAAAACTAAAAACAAACAGTCATGGTGATATCATACACTATTATCGAAAGAAGCGAAGTACCTAGGTCTCAAAGAACATATGATCACATTTCAACTCGACACTAAAATTGGCTGCCGTTATAGAGCATAATCAATAATATCAAATAGAAATTAAAACTTAAACGGAGACGAACCGAGTGATAAAGAAGTCAAAGAAAAGGTTATATAAAAGAAAAAAGGAAAGAAAATGAAACAATAGATGTTACTTCCATTGGGTTGATTGTGTATTTTCAATCTCTTAATTAATTCGGCTCTCGTGAGGTGATTTTCCAGCGCAGCTTATATGTGGCACAAGGATAAAAGTCTGGGGCGCCCAGTGGGGATCTAAATCACTACACAGGTATCTTCTGAGACAAACTTCTAATCATTACACCGCATACAGAGATGCACTGGGCTTTCAGGCGTTGGAAAAGATAGTAAAAGAATAGATAGATGGTAATAGGCTAATTTCTGGGCTATTTCATTCCCACCCTGCGTGCAAAGCACCTTGACCAAGAAATGGAGGGTTTCAAATGAAGGTAAAGAAAAAAGAAGTGTTTTTTTTTCTATCACAAATTATTGTTTCGATAAACGTAATCTTTTAACTAAACCTGTTCCGTACCGGTTGAAATCCAAAGAAATTCATCCATGAACCGTCAAATCTTCCGGATAAATCGAAACCGACCCTTTTGATGAAGAAAATCTCTATAACTTGACATATCAGGCAGGTAAGACAGCAATTTCAAAAACATCTAAATCCTGATCGAGCGTAAATTTAAGACTCTTCCAACGAAATCTTGACAAACAGGTAGTTTCACTTCATAATTAAGTCACGTTTTGCATTGCCATGAGTGATGAGATGCAGCAGATATCGGTTCAGAATGCAAAATCGGTGAGCCGACTGAAATACAGTTGAATTCGTTTCTAACTCGCACCCACGCGCAAATCCCTTGGGAAAGATTTCAATCTGTCACTTCTCTTTCCAGCCATGGGTTAAATAGCAGGACAAATTGGGTTCATAGCCTTGGCTGGCGATCGCTCTACCTCCGAAAAGTAATGACAATCTACTGCGGAAAATCGCCTGCTTGATCAGTCATATCCTCTTTAGAGACATGATCAACCCAAAAGCGTGTATGAAATGGCACTTAACTGACTGACTGTAAGAAAATAGTCGTTTCCACGACAAAGAACAAGTACTGTTGAAAATTCTGTCTCAAACTTCGACAATTCCTTGAAACAATAATAGGTACCTCCACCCATTTTCGATACCTAAGTTTAAATTTAAATTTTCAAAATAAATAAGTTACCTTCAGAAGCTTAAAATTAGTTTTAATTGAAAACCAAATTCAGAAATTTTAATTCCAGAAAAAAAAATACACTGGTGTATTTTAAACCGAAATTATTATTAATTTTAATTTAATTTTTTTCTACATTGAAAAATAAAATTTAAATTTCCATTTTTGATTGATCGACACATTACCTAAACAAGTCATACAAATGTAATTGAATAAATTTCTGTTTTGTCACTTTGCCAAAAATGGTATACCTAGCTGAGAAGTCATTTAAAAGTCAATTTTTAAAATTGGCAATTTTAACTGTCATTTTTTTCAATCAAGTAATAATTGCTTATATGGAAAATTTATAATAAAAACACTTTTTTTAACTCCGGTAGCCTTCTTTTATCTGCTATATCGGCGTGACCAAAGATATCTTGTTAGTTCAAAACTATCAAGAACGCTAAAAGAGTGGCTACCAAAAGAGTCTCAAAATTTCAATTAGGTTAAAATATAAAATTTAAAAAAAAATTTTTTTTTTTGGTTTTTCGAACTAAATAAATGAAATTAAAAATTTAACTTAATTTTCAGCAATTATATAATATTTTATGAATTTTAAGGTTATATGAACATTTGAATATGCTTTCTGAATAAATAAAAATTTAAAAAATTTAAATTTCTTTTAAAATAATTTTAATATAATAAGAAGAAAAATGAAATTTAAATAATCTGAACCATAATTATATTATATTATTTTATTAATATTTTTATTAATATTTCTCATATTATTAAAAGTTATAAATACGTTTAAAGCATGGTAAAAATATCTAATTTAATTTTAATGAAGCATGTTATGACTCTTATGGAACATCGTACTTAATCAGAATTTTTTCAATTTGAACAATACATCATTTAGATGGGTTAGGACTTACAGCATCATCAGTGATGTTACCCCTGTTCATTGACGGTTTCTATCCTTTGCGGCTTATCATTCCTTCTCCCAATTTGACCAGCCAAGGTTAGTTAAGGCCTCCAGCCTGTGTCTAATCTCTACTTTACGTTGATAGAATGTTTTGTTTTTGGTTACTGCAAGAATGAGTGAAATTTTTTAACAAATTCGTCCACAAAAAAAAAAAAAAAAAAAAAAAATGAATGTCCAGTGATGAGAATGTATATATAAATGGTTAGATAAAAAAGAATGAATGGATTAAATAGTTATCGGATGTCTGCCCATTAAAGGAACAAATAAGAAAACTGTTTAAATATACTAAATAAATACACAACTTAACACGATGTGGCAAATCTACATACGCAGGAATAGAGAAGATGAAGGAATATGCCTATTAGCAAAATAGAAAATCATACCGGATACCGTGATCGTCAAAACAAAAATGAATATAAATTCAAAACAGATATTGGAAGGGAGGATATGTAAATAACTAAAAAAAAAAAAAAAAAAAAAAAAAAAAAAAAACAAAAATAGACAATGGAAAATATTGGATTAAAAACTTAGGGAATTGAATAGATAAATGAATAAATAAAAAACTAAAATTAAAATACACAAAACTAAAACGAATGATGTTAATGAAATATTTCAAAAAATAAATAAAATATATCAGTTAGTGATATGAATGAATAAAATGAATAGATAAAAAAAAGGATTTACGTCGCATTAATAAAGATTGTATAGATTAACTTCCATTTCCTCATCGTTTTGGTCATCTGACATTTGTCCCGTCAGGTATTATTATCTCAGCATATCAGTTTCACACAGATGACCCCAGAGGCTGCATCTGAGTGTTTGAGTCACTTTCCTCTTTTTTTAAACCCTGTAATTCCCATTTTATTCAATGCAAAGTTGGGATGCAAACCAAACACCTCTACAGTTATCCACCAGTTCTTGGTATTTTGTTCATTTTGTGTTGGTGGGCAACTTCCATTCTCTTCCCATGGGACTAGTTTCCACAGAATAATATTTTTGTTGGAATTGAAAAACAAAGTTCTTGGTCATGGGAAATAATTGAGAATGTCTTCCGCAACCCCAGTCAGTATCCTAAGTCAAACTTTATCGGGGCGCCAGCGATATCTCTCATCACTTAATGCCTTAGGACGAACCACTAATTACATGACAGGTGATGCTCTCCTAGACGACACACGTAGAGTTTCTTTTTTCCCCCAAATATGGAGGTTCACTGGGCTGGAAGTAGCGTATCATATGCCTTCATAAGATTTTGTGTGCGTGAGATTCATTCCATAATATCGGACCAAGTAATTTTCGTTTTTGTTATGTTCTCCCATCTGGTCCATACTCCTTGCTGGCTTAATCCCACCATTTTTGTATTCTCCTCCACTCCATTAGCTCTTACTTCATTTTGGAGAATTTTTGATACTGTTTCTTGTCTTGTTCATAGGTTTCCCCTGGATGTAGCCTCGGTGATATTATCCCTTCTGCAACAGGGTTCTATAATAGTTGTTTTCATTTTTGGCTTCTTTTCAATAGCTGTAGTTAACTTCTGCATTCCATTTCTTGTCCAGTACGTATTAATATCCCAGCGTCGGCAACTTTAGGGTCTTTAGAATTTTTAATTTCCATCATAGCTTCTCTTGTGCGAGTTCTTCGACTAACCCTCTAACGGCCAGATGTATCGAATTTGTCTTCCCATCAAACAGGGCTGTGCTGTAGTGATCGTGGTAGCCCCAGCCATTTTCGAATAGTACTAATCTTTCTTTCAGGGACTCAACCACTGTTAATGGCACGCTATAAATCGTTAATGGCCATAAAATCCTTGGTAAAATCGCATGTTGGTAAAAACTTTTACACAAAGTTTTTTTTTCGTAATTATTTTAAAATATTTCTGCGGTACGATTTTTATTTAAACTTTCAATTTTCGATAGGCAATATAATCATCAATACTTCAATTAAAAATTCTTAAAAAAGTTTAAAAAATATTTTGATCTTTATGAATTATTATAATAAAAAAATGAAAAACATTTTTTAAAATTTTATTAGGAATCAGAGATGTTTTTTCTTCAGACTATAATGTCCTTAATTTTTATTATTTATTCAACGAATTAAAACCTTTATCAAATTAAATTATATCAGAGTTTTGTTGCATTTTATATTTACTCTTCGGAGCAGATTTTCGGATAAATTAAATTTAAAATAAAAAAAATTAGATTATTTATATTCCCCGATGAGTTCTACGTTTAACAAATAAAAAATAATTTACCGCCAATTAAATTTTATTAAAATTTCATGGATTTACGTGAAGGTAGAGTAAAAAAGTTAAAAAAATTTCGACAATATTTAAAAAAAACAAATTTCAAAAATAATTTAATTCATTTTGTAAATGAGTACTGAATGTTTCATTAAAATCCGACAATTATATGATTTTTGCGAGTTTCCAAAAAGTATCTCACTTTTTGTCAACAAAAAAAGTGAGATATGTAAAATCACGTGATTGATTTGTAAACATATTAATGGAAACAATTCGTTTTGTTAAAAAAATTTTGACTTTTTTATTAGTACTATGCTATTTTTATTTTTTATTTATTTTTGTGATGTAGTGAAGATACCTATAACACAATCAATTATTGACATTATGATACGATCCAAAGGAGATAATACAAAATAATAAACTAAATTGTTTCACCTTACATGTTTATACATCTAAGGGAGGCAACTTATAGATAAAATATAGAAATGGCCATATGGGCTGTCATTGTCTTGCACATTCAATTTGATTTCAATTGTTTTATTTGATTCCATTATATCATTTAATTCCGAAAATTAATTTACTAAATATAGATAATTTTAATATATATTTTACACCGAAAAGGAATTTACCATTTAAGTAATTGTTTTTCCTATTATTCATATTTTTAATTGTCCATAATAATTTAATGATACCGCAGACGCTGTGAAAGAAGGGCCTTTTATATTTATCATCTGCTGTTTTTAATAGATTAGTGATGGTACCTAGAAGAGATACTACATTTTAATCTCAGCCAAAAAATGAAAGAAATAGCTAGTTTTAGTAAATAAGTTAGAGAAAAGCAAATGTGACACGAGTCACTTTAGAGGTGAGTTTAGAAATGGCAATATCGTGGGCGTGCTCAAGTACGAATTAGGTACGCCTTAGGCAACAAGCTAATAAACCCAGTCCTACGATGGAGGTACTGCCCTAGGAGGAGACCAACGGAGGGTTTGGAAGCAACAAAAACATATTTAAAAGACCTATCAGCATGGCCCCGATGTTAAAATCGAGGGTGACGACTTGTCAGAGATTCTTGGGATAACATTTTATGAAAGTGGAAAATCTATATTGAATCAGTTTGTATGTCTGCTGCAAGGGTTTTTTTTTTTTAAATATGACATTGGAGCAGTTTCCTCCCGCCAGAATCTAGCAAGCATTTAAGAGATGGAAGGTATTTGTCGAATGATGAATATCAATCCCTACTATACATTTAGAGATTCTTGATAAAGTAAAAAAATAATTCTTTCAACGTGAATTTGCTAACCACTACATTATACTTCCCCGTGCTTTCTATAGATACTTTCATAGGCCAACTTGACGAACAATTATGAACCTCAACATATGATTTATGAACTGAAGCGCAGTGCAAGAAATAGAACAGAGTTCAATTCAAATTTGAGTTCGTTACATTCCCTTTATGCGCAAATACTCCCAAGAAAGATATTAATCCGGCACGTCTCCCTCCAGCTATGGACTAAATAGCAGGCCAGATTGAGATTCTATTTTGAATTTTTCAATTTTTCGGTCATTTTTGAGTGAGCGACACACTGTAAACAAAAGTTAATTCACAGTTTTAAAAACTTGTAAAAATAAAATATACCCGTGACGCATTATATAAAAATTATACAAATTCAATCCTTAAATTCATCTGAATTACACAAATATTATTTATTGAGTGAAATTTGAATATTTAGCTTAAATTCAAATCTATAGACTTTCTGCGTATTTCCCGTATTTGAAATGTAATAGCAACTCTACAAATGTGCATACAATAGGTGTATAGCGATCAAGAGTGACATTAATGTATAATTTTTTCCTGTAAAGGGCATAAAACTAAACACAAGAACTTTTAATGTACACATAGAAGTTACCATAGAAAAAAAAAACTTTAAATACACACAAAAAATGTTAAACATTATTTTTTATATTACGTGAGCTGACGATTTTTTAGTAGACTTTTTCGAATTTTCGATTAGTGAAAATAGCATTCCATTAATAAGTTAACAAATTAACGATAACAAATGTTTAGAATTTTATAAATAATTTTTTAACTTTATAAAATTATAATAAAATAAAATTCTTTGACAATATTTCATCATTCATCGAAATTTTCTTTTTAGATTATAATTTCCTTAATTTATATTATTTATTATAGTAATTAAAAACTTTTTCAAATAAACTAATGTCATAGGTTTATTGTATTTTTTAATGTTTAAATTCTAGATCAAGATTTTTCGGAAGTAAAGGCAAAATGAGAAAAAAAAAAAAAAATAGATGATTTACATTCTCCAATAAATCCTGCGTTTAACTCATAAAACCAGGAGTACTACAAAAATGAAATTGCTTAAAATTTCATGAATTTAAGTGTATGTTGGAGTAACCGATTCAAACGAAAAATATTTCTACAAACATTTTGAAAACAAAAATTTCTCAAATAATTTCATTCGTTTGAGAATAAGTCCCTTTAAGTTTCATTAAAATCAGACAAATATTTGATTTTGCAAATTTCAATTTAATGTTTGACAAAAAAAAAAATGCAAGCATTATCTAATATTACGTTTCAAGTCAACTGATCTACAAAAGTTTAAATGTAATATCAGAATTGTTTATCTTCTATTCTAAATTCACTTATCATTCAATTATTTTTCTACTTCATAATATTTTTGTTTATTTTATATTCCTTTATTTCATTCAAGTACTTTTGCGTATCATTGATTTCATTGGCTTGTTGGATGATTAAAAGAAAAGTACAAATTAAAAAACAAATTACAAACTCTTGATCAAAATCAATTAAACTACATTCTTCATGAGACTCATATTATTTAAGTGCGGTTACACTCACCCACCTTTTATTTAACCAACCTCACTCATTTTCGGTACAATGTTTTAAATAAATTTTAATAAATAAAAAAAGCACTGTTAGTTTTAATTTATTTTAAGATTACATTTACTTAAATTTCAGTAAACAAAATATATTGAATTGTATTCAAATCGAAATTTCATTCATTGAATCTCATTTACAGATTTGAAAAAAATCTCTTGACATTTTGAACGAACCGACACATTTTATGAATTCTCAGTTTTACAAAATTCTCAGTTTTAAAAATCTTGCATACATCACTGAAACGATCATTTTGCAAATCCAGCAAATTTAATTAACCCTTATCTGATTTGTAGTACTTGCTTATTCCTGATAACAAAGATTTTTCTTAATCACAATGGTCATCATATCAGTATTGTCAGATAATTATTTGAGATAACGTTTGTGACAGATGGAAGCAGGCAAAAAAAAAAAAAAAAAAAAATGAAGAAATAAATAAATAAAATAAAAAATAGAGTGTAGTGGTCAAAAATAATATAATTACTGTTGTTGATTGGATGCTTCGTTTTTTACTGTCTAACTATCTTAGTAAAATTAACAAAATTAACAAAATAATTTTCAGCAATTATCTAATATTTTATAAAATTGTGGATTTTAGCTTTTATGGCCTTAGGTTTGAAAATTCTGAAATATAAAATTTAAGATGATATAAAAAATATTGTCTTAAATAATTTTACAATTTAATAACAAAGAAATCAAATTGTATAACATGACTTCAGAGGTAACAATAATTTATGAAGTGTTATGGGATTTTAATTTTTATTTTTAATATATACTTTTTCGTATTGTTCATTGGTACCTCCACTCTATGCATTGTTCAAATAATTTTTATCGCAACTAAAATTTTATTCCTAAAACTGAATTCTTCTTCTAATTTTCACGAGTGGTGAAAATTGTTACTAAAATATGTTCGCTAACTGACTTCTATGAACGGAAAATTTTGTACGAAAACGTCTCAGATTCTGGAGTTTCTTCCTTGTTTCCTGTTGATGAGGTCTCAGTTTCCTTCTAAAGTTTTTCATTGTCTTTTACTCCCGGTACCACCGTTTGCTATCGGTAACGCTGCCGAAGAAACCAAGAGTGCAAGCAAAAGACTATCAGCTTAATGAGTGCAGAACCTATCGAACAGCAATGAGTCACATCACAAAACTGATTGTCAGAATCTGATGAATAGAGCGAGAAGCAAGAATCAGGCCAGAGATAGGGCGGAAACGGTGCAGGTTCGTCGAAGACACTTGGAACCGGAACGCCATATTCATGGTTAAGGATGCTCTCCGAAGAACAATACAAATGAAGAAAGACTGCCTACGTATGTTTCATTGAATGAGGCATTCGACCGTGATGGCTAAAATTGATGGGATATGGCAGCCTGAACATTTCAGAAGACATCAGAGTAATTAAGAATCTCTACTGGCAGCAAACGTCCTGCATGGACAGTAACGATCTGGTAGATTTACAAGATAAGAAAGGGCGTAAGACAAGGATGTGTCTTTTCACCGGATTGTTCAACTAGCTGGCGAATATTTTGAGGACCCTGGCTAGTTTGCTATTGGAGGCCACAACTTGAATAACATAGAACATGCAGATGATACAGTGCTGATTGCACATCACACAGGAAAGAAACTACAGGACCCTCCAGAAAGGACCAGTGGTGGAGAGTGACAAAAAAGGACTACAAATAAACTTTAAGAAAACTGAATGCATATCCTTAAAAAGTTGGCACAAAATGCCAAATGCAGGTGGAGGATACCAGAATAAAGCAGGTGCAAAAATTTAATATCTAGGAAGTGTTCTAACAGGAGATGGAAAGAATGGCAACCAAAAGGGAAATTAATACTGAGCATCAGGAAGAGACAACTGAAGTTCCTGGGACACACATAATGAGGAAGGAGAGTTTGGAGAACCTGATACTGACTAATGAGTAGAAGAAGACAGAGGGAAGGCAAACGGATAACATATTTTGGGGCCTGGTCAGGTGGATGACGGAACAGGGGTTACCAGGAGTAACAAGTGCAGACATGCTGAGGGCCACAAGGGATAGGGAGACCGTGGAGGCAGATCGCCTCGTCCTGAAGGAAGACTGCTGAAGAAGACCCTGCTTGGCCATCTTATCAATATCGCCCTGCTTTTGTTGAATTGAATTAATAACTACAATTAATACACAAACCCAAATATTTTTAATAATGCAAGGTTATAACTCATAGTGGCCTAAACAGTTTCTGAACATATTTATTTTAAACGGTTAATGTTCATCAAATATTTATTATTCAAATATCATTTTATGAATATTTTTCACTTAATTTAATATTCATTTACCACATCTCTTTACATGGTAGTGTACTTTATCTATGTAACAAAGAATTTGGTGCACAAATTCTGTGTATTGTATACTTCACAATTCCACAGCAAAAAAACAAACCTAAAGCGGCATAGTATGTATGATGTTAAATGGCTTAAAAACTTAGAAAAACAAAAATTTTATCATCAAAGTCCTTATGTTATTATTAAGAGAGAATACCGAAGTATTTTTAGTTTTTTTTTGTTTTTTATAATTTTTCCTATCCTTTCTAAACGTTCGAAATTTTGGTTAAAAAGCTTTAAATTTTTTGATTTTTATTTTTTATTTTTTCTCTCAACGATGCACCAAAGATTACTATGCACATTGTAGCGTTGTTTTTCCAGTGCAACATTAATTGCGGAAATTATTGCAAAAATAAAACAATGGTCAGATTACAGTAAACTTTCAGAGAACATATTCACAAATATTAATGATATTACTTTTGAAATCATAATTTTTAGAAAATCTTCCTTGGTAAAATTGTTTTATATGTTACCCTCCCCTCCAAATAATTTCGTAAAATTTATAAAAGATTGGCTATAATTTTCAGAAGTTATTTATTAATTGAAATGCAGATCTCTTTGGGGAATGTAAATGACCTTTTTTTCTGACAGTTGCTCCTTTTGAAATATCTGCTCCGAATGGAAAACAAAAATACAATAAAACTATGCTATTTTTTATTTAGACAAATTTTAATTTCTTTTATAAACATTACGGATATCATTGCTAAAGAGAAAAATTTCAATGAATAATGAATTTTTTTACGTGGAAATGTTGTTTCATATTTCTTTAATTATAAAAATTTCCTAAAATTTAAAAAACTTAACATTTCTTCAAATAACCGTACCAATTAGGTTATTAAGTTGATAGTTGTGTCGTGAAGACTATTTAATATGTCAGAAAATTAAGAAAAGTTTAAATTACAAATATTTACGCATCAAGGTTTTTAAAATAATTAAACCTCAATATAAGTTATTTAAAAGGTCACGTGTTTCAAGAGTTGTACCTCTTACAGAAAAAACAAACTTATGTAAACTTTTTTTCGGTAGAATACGAAATTATTTCATTCCTTTACCGTGTTCTGAATAAGCATTTCAACATTCAACGGGCATCTGAAAATCACACTTTCGAATTTTAGGTTAAGTTTTATTTTTTATTTCTAGTTTATCTCATTTTTAAATTAATTGTGAGGTATTACCTTACCTCGACGAATTCAATGTTATGGGCTAAATCTTCAAAATTGAAGATATGCTTTCACTTTTTTAAGCTTTATTGTTTAGGGTAATTGCTATAATTAAATGAAATAATGATGCAATAATTATGTCGTTAATTATAAAATATAAATTACTATAAAGATTTAATAAGATATATTTACCTGACCTTGCCATACACATCACGGTAAAATTAATTAATAATAAAGATTAATGTGAAAAATAGATATTAAAATAGATTAATAAATATCATAACATTTCATATTATTGATTACCAATATAATGTTATATAATTTCATTCTCTGCTATTATATTTTAAAATTAATTTAAAAGAGAATTTTTGTATTATTTTTATTTTTTAGAAAGCATCTTCAAACATATGACTATAAACTTACAGCAGCTAAAATTCAATAAAATAATAGATATTTACGAAAAATATTATGTTCATTTTTTTAAATTACTTAGTAGTTAAAACACAGGAACAAAAATTTCAATAAGTTGCGACAAGGGTATATCAATTCTGTTTCCAACGTAACCTTCAGACGTTTTATTGACGATGACAAACTGTCATCAATCAGTTCGCAGATCACAAAGGTAAGTCCTACGTGATTAAAACAAGAAACAATTTTATTCGAAATTTCATGCAAAACAAGTAATATTTGTTTCGAATCAAATTAAATTTAATTTTTAATTTTTCTAATTTTTCAAAAATAACGTGTCACAGATGTATATTTTAGTTTTTGCAAGATTTTTTAAAATTCCAGAATTAACTTTTGTTTTGCAAATGTATGGTTCGTTCAAAAATGGTCGAAAAAGTTAAATATTTTTTAAATTTGAAAATTTTTTAGATTCGAATCAATATAATTTTTCGGTTTGAAATCAACCAGAGTAATTTTGGATATAAATTTCTATGAATAAAAATGTAACTTCTTGTACAACAACACATTCACCATGCACCCGTCACATACTGGCGCCTATGTATTGTTTACATTAATCACTAGTCCTATTTTGTTCGTATGGTAATGTCGTACCAGTTGTCGGTTAGTAAATACACTATACATCATTCAATGACCTCCGGAAGGGTACTTTTATTTTCATGATAATGGCGGCGATCTAATGTGGTCTTTTTGCTGCTCAGATACCATATTCTTTGGCATATCGCGCAATTTGTAGCTTTTATGCGTTAGTATAAGTAGATTGTTTTGATGAACTCGCCATGGGTGATAATTTTCAAGACAAAAAATATTTGTGATACGTGTGAGTCAACCCGGCGGTAACTGATAAATTCATCTTGGAAGACGCACTCATAACGTTTTAGTGTAATTTTTAGAAAAAAATTTGTGCGTCTTGTAATCCGAAAATACGGGAATTATTTCCTATTTCATTGGAGGTTTATTTTTAAATTTTTTTAAAGACATCCCTCGCCCCAGACAAATTG
>JBBBDQ010012843.1:0-39349 GCA_037127315.1 Ascarosepion bandense
ATATTTAAAAAAATATCGTCCATCATACAAGCTTTACGTGACACGTGCATTATTTTGCACACATATATTTTTAAACAGGCATCTATACACACTTACATTTAAAATAATCACCTGTTGCTTTTATTACGTGGCACACATACATATAAACAAACGAACGTTCTTTTTAAAAATGATCATATAACTCTTATACGTGACATGTATAACCAATGAAATCAAGCCTCAATCAACGCCTCTTTTAATATAGTGTCGCTTTGTTGCTTTTGTAAATGTAATTAAATTTCTAATTACGAGTCATATAAACAAGTTTCTGAAGAAACTTTAGTAAAGTGAATATGTTAGATTAACGACACTTTTCTTACCTGTTCTTTGCCTTCCTTTATATATATATATATATATATATATATATATATATATATATATATATATATATATATATATATATATTAAAAAGTTAATTCCAAAGTGTTGAATAGCCATTTCGATATGAAGATCCCCGCAGGGGGCAGCATCACCTCAGCAACAGAAAAACCTTTTCAGAAACTGGAGAAAAAATTAGTCTACTTTTCCTTAATATTTATTTTTATTACATGGAGCTCTCTTCCTGTATCATTTTTTAATATTAAAATAAATTTTAATATTAATTAGGATCAGGTTTTTTGGAATTTACCTTCCTGCTTTTTTTCCCTTGGATTGAAGTATCTGAATTAAAATATATATATATATATATATATATATATATATTAACTGAACTTAATCAAAGTTTGGAATAGAAAATCGACAGCATGTAAAAGTTAAGATTTGTAGAGGGCAGGATCAATTTTTAAATCATTTCACCCAAATGAGGAAATAAAGCTACTAACTTACGCAAGCGGCTACCGAGTGCGAGAGAACTTGAAAAAATAAAACATCGTTAATGAGAGTGAACAATAAAAGAACGGGAATTAGCAGAACAAGAAGATAACAACTGACGCATTTAAATTCTCAAAGATTATGGTTGGGATTTGAGCAAGAAACTGAAAAAAGTTCCGCAAGCGAAGTGCAATAGAAGGAAACTATTAGCATAGAACTTACGGTTATATTTAACGATTTCAACTGTAAAATGACGAAAACTTTTGTAAACTGACAAGATAAAAAAAAACAAATTTTCTGTAAAATGACAAGACAAAAAATAGTTAATGCACTTAGAATCCAACATATTTACGAAATTGGAAACAGTTCGTAAAACCAAACAGCATAGATTATGTGTCGCAATGAGAAGAAATTCAAAAAACAAAAAACAAAAAAAACTAAAAAACAAACAGTCATGGTGATATCATACATAATATCGAAAGAAAAGCAGAAGTGCCCTGGTCTCAAGGAACACTTTCAGTCACATTTCAACTCTGAGTACACTAAAGTAGAAATGCACGGATTTATGAACATAATCTAATATACGTCAAATAGAAATTAAAACACAAACGGAGACGAACCGAAGATAAAAGAAGTCAAGAAAAGTTATATAAAAGAAAAAGAGGGAAAGAGAAAATGAAACAATAGAATCATTACTTCACATTGAGGTTGATTATTATTTTCAATCTTGAGTAATTTCGGCTCTCAGTAGGTGATTTTCCCAGCGCAGCTTATATGTGGCACAAGGATAAAAGTCTGGGGCGCCCAGTGGGATCTAAATCACTACACAGATGTAATATTTCTAGCGAGACAAGCTTTCTAATCATTACACCATGTGCAGTGCACTGAAGCACCGGTAATTTGGGAGAAAAGATGAGTAAAAGAATAGATAGATGGTAATGAAACAATTTCTGAAACCTGTTCATTCCCACCTACGTGCAAAGCACCTTGACCAAGAAATGGAGGGTTTCAAATGAAGGTAAGAAAAAAGAAGTGTTTTTTTTTCTATCACAAATTATTGTTTCGATAAACGTAATCTTTTAATAAATACCTATTCGTGCCGGTTGAAATCAGAAATTCATGTGACGTCAAAATCTTCCGGATAAATCGAAACCGACCCTTTGATGAAGAAAATCTCTGCAAAGCGACTATCAGGCGGAGTGGGAGACACAGCAATTTCCGAAACATCTGAAATCCTGATCGAGCGTAAATTTAAAGACTCTTCAACGAAATCTTGACAAGCAAATTGTAGTTTCCACTTCATAATTAAGTCACGTTTTACACCTTCATGAGTGATGAGATGCAGCAGATATCGGTTCAGAATGCAAAATCGGTGAGCCGACTTCGAAATACAGTTGAACCGTTTCACTCACTTGCATACCCAAATCCCTTGGGAAAGATTTCAATCTATCACTTCTTTCCAGCCATGGGTTAGCCAGGACAGATTGGGTTCTATAGCCTTGAGCGCAGCGATCCGCTCTACCTCGAAACTAATGACAATCTACTGCGAGAAAATCTTCTGCTTAGTCAGTCATATCTCTTTAGAACATGATCGCTAAACGTGTATGAAATATGGCACTTAACTGACTGACTGTAAGAAAATAGTCGTTTCCACGACAAAGAACAAGTACTGTTGAAAATTCTGTCTCAAACTTCGACAATTCACATGAAACAATAATAGGTACCTACACCCATTTCGATACCTAAATTTGAAAATTTAAATTTTCAAAATAAATAAAGAAGTTACCTTCAAACTTTAAAATTAGTTTTAATTGAAAACCAAGAGATTAAATTTTAATTCCAGAAAAAAAAATACACTGGTGTATTTTAAACCGAAAGTATTATTAATTTTAATTTAATTTTTTCTACATTGAAAAATAAAATTTAAATTTCCTACCATTTTTGATTGATCGACACATTACCTAAACAGTATGTAAAACGGTAGACAGAAATTTCTGTTTTAAATACTTTGCAAAAATGAAATATACCTAGCTGAGAAGTCATTTAAGTCAATTTTAAAATTCAATTTTAGCTTTTATCTGTTTTTCAATCAAGTAATAATTGCTTACTGCCAGAAATTTATAATAAAAACACTTTTTTAACTCCGGTAGCCTTCTTTTATCTGCTATATCGGCGTGACCAAAGATATATGACAGTTCGAAACTGTCAAGAACGCTAAAAAGAGTGGCTACCAAGATTCTCAAAATTTCAATTAGGTTAAAATATAAAATTTAAAAAAATTTTTTTTGGTTTTCAACTAAATAGTAAAATTAAAAATTTAACTTAATATTTTCAGCAATTATATAATATTTTATAGGAATTTTTTAGATTTATAGCCAGACATTTGAATATGCTTTCTGAATAAATAAAAAGAAATTTAAATTTCTTTTAAAATAATTTTAATATAATAAGAAAAAATGAAATTTAAATAATCGAACTAAGGTATATTATATTATTTATTAATATTTTTATTATGTATTTCTCATATTATTAAAAATTTATCATTACGTTTAAAGCATGGTAAAAATATCTAATTTAATTTTAATGGAAACATGTTATGACTCTTATGGAACATCGTACTTAATCAGAATTTTTTTAATTTGAACAATACATCATTTAGACGCGGTTAGGACACATCATCGAGTGATGTTACCCTGTTCATTGACGGTTTCTGTCCTTTACAAACATCATTCCCTTCTCCCCAATTTGACCCAGCCAAGGTTGATTAGGCCTCGGCCTGTGTCTAATCTCTGCTTGCTACGTTGATAGAATGTTTTGTTTGGTTGCACAAAGAATAGGTGGAATTTTTTTTAACAAATTCGTCACAAAAAAAAAAAAAAAAAAAATGAATGTCCAGTGATGAATGTATATATAAATGGTTCAAATAAAAAGATGAATGGTTAAAATAGTTATCGGATGTGTAGCTAAAGGAACAAATAAGAAAACTGTTTTAAATATACTGAAATAAATACACAACCCAACACGATGTGGCAGATACCATTACATAGGGGACAGAAGATGAAGGGATATGCCTATTAACGAATAGAAAATCATACCGGATACCGTGATCGTCCGAGCAAAAATGAATATATAAAGTGTTAAAACAGATATTGGAAGGAGGATATGTAAATAACTAAAAAAAACAAAAAAAAAAAAAAACAATGGTATTAGTGAAATATTTCGGATTAAAGAAAACTTAGGGAATTGAATAGATAAATGAATAGATAAAAAACTGGAGTAAAATACAAAACTAAAACGAATGATGTTAATGAAATATTTCGAAAATAAATAAAAAATATGATTTAGTGATATGAATGAATAAAATGAATAGATAAAAAAAAGGATTTACGTCGCATTAATAAAGATTGTATAGATTGTTTCATTTCCTCGTCATCGTTTGGTCTATCGGACATTTTGTCCCGTCCAGGTATTATTATCTCGGCATATCCAGTTCCACCTGGATGACCCCAGAGCTGCATCTAGGAGTGTTTGAGTCACTTTCCTCTTTTTTTAAACCCTGTAATTCCCATTTTATTCAATGCCAAGTTTAAGGATTTTCCAACCAAACACCTCTACAGTTATCCACCAGTTCTTGGTATTTGTTCATTTTTGTGTTGGTGGGCAACTTCCATATTCTCTTCCCATGGGACTGTTAGTTCCACAGAATGTATTTTTTGTTGAATTGAAAACAGATTCCCTATTTGGTCGTAAGGAAATAATTAGAATGTCTTCATTGTAGTCAGTATCCTAAGTCAAACTTTATCGGGGCGCCAAGCGATATCTCTCATCACTTAATGCCTTGGGACAACCACTAAGTACATGTTGGAGTGATGCTCTCCCTGAACACAACTTGCACGTGAGAGTTTCTTTTTTCCCCAAATATGGAGGTTCACTGGGCTAGGTAGCGTATCATATACTGCCTTCATCTGGAATTTTGTGTGCGTGAATTCATTCCATAATATATCGGACCAAGTAATTTTTCGTTTTGTTATGTTCTCCCATCTGGTCCATACTCCTTGCTGGCTTAATCCCACCATTTTTAACAATTCTATCCTCCTCCACACCCAGCTCTTACTTCATTTTGGAGAATTTTTTGATACTGTTTCTTATTTGTCTTGTTCATAGGTTTCCCCTGGATGTAGCCTCGTCCCATTATCCCTTCTGCAACAGTTCCTATAATTGTTTTCATTTTTGGCTTCTTTTCAGCCAACTGTAATTCACTTCCTGCATTCCATTTCTTGTCAGTACGTATTAATATCCCGGCGTCGGCAACTTTAGGGTCTTTAGAATTTTTTGAGTACATCATAGCTTCTCTTGTGCGAGTTCTTCATTTAACCCTCTAACGGCCAGATGTATCGGGTTTGTCTTCCCGTATAGGGCTGTGCCTTAGTGATCGTGGTAGCCCCAGCCATTTTCGAATAGAACTGCTAATCTTTCTTTCCCTGGGGACTCAACCGCCGATATTGGCACGCTATAAATCGTTAATGGCCATAAAATCCTTGGTAAAATCGCATGTTAGTAGAAACTTTTACACAAAAGTTTTTTTTTTCGTAATTATTTTAAAATATTTCTGCGGTACGATTTTTATTAAACTTTTCAATTTTCGATAGGCAATATAATCATCAATACTTCAATTAAAGAAATTCTTAAAAAGATTTAAAAAATATTTTTTAAATCTTTATGAATTATTATAATAAAAAATGAAAACATTTTTTAAAATTTAATAGGAATCGAAGATGTTTTTTTCTTCAGACTATAATGTCCTTAATTTTTATTATTTATTCCAGCAATTAAAATATCAAATTAAATTATATCAGAGTTTTGTTGCATTTTATATTTACTCTTCGGAGCAGATTTTCGGATAGAGTCGTATTTAAAAAATAAAAAAAAATTAGATTATTTATATTCCCCGATGAGTTCTACGTTTAACAAATAAAAAAATAATTTACCGCCAATTAAATTTTATTAAAATTTCATGGATTTACGTGAAGGTAGAGTAAAAGAGTTAAAAATTTCATTAATATTTAAAAAAAATAACAATTTCAAAAATAATTTAATTCATTTGTAAATGAGTACTGAATGTTTCATTAAAATCCGACAATTATATGATTTTTTGCGAGTTTCCCAAAAAAATTATCTCACTTTTTTGTCAACAAAAAAAGTGAGATATGTAAAATCACGTGATTGATTGTAAACATATTAATGGAAACAATTCGTTTTGTTAATTTTGAGCACAATGATACATACTATTTTTAACTTTTTATTTATTTTTTGTAGAGGAATGTCGTGAAGATACCTATAACACAATCAATTATTAATGCATTATGATACGATCCAAGGAGATAAATACAAAATAATAAACTAAATTGTTTCACCTTACATGTTTATACCATCTAAGGAGGCAACTATAGATGAAATAAACAAAAGTAGCCTCCTTAGACTGTCATTGTGCTTGCACATTCAATTTGGTTTCAATTGTTTTATTTGATTCCATTATATCATTTAATTCCGAAAATTAATTTAACTTAAATATAGATAATTTTAATATATATTTTTATAGAAAATTTTACCATTTAAGTAATTGTTTTTTCCTATTACATTACTTTTAATTGTCATAATAGTGCAATGATACCGCAAGACGCTGTGAAAGAAAGGGCCTTTTATATTTATCATCTGCTGTTTTTAGTGAATTGAGTAGTACCTAGAAGAGATACTACATTTAATCTCAGCCAAAAGCCAGAAAAATAGCTAGTTTTTAGCGTACGTAAGTTGAAAGCAAATGTGACACAAGGTCACTTTAAGAAGTGAGTTTAATGTCAATATCGTGGAAAAATTGCTCAAGTACCGAATTAAGGTACACCCTTAGGCAATAACTAATAAACAGTCCCTTCCCGATGGAGAGGTACTGCCTAGGAGGAGACCAACGGAGGGTTTGGGCTTAATAGCAAAAACATAATTTAAAAGACCTATCAGCATGGCTGATGTTAAAATCGAGGTGAGCGACTTGTCAGAGATTCTTGGGATAACATTTTATGAAAGTGGAAAATCTATATTGAATCAGTTTGTATGTCTGCTGCAAGGGTTTTTTTTTAAATATGACGTACTAGACAGTTTCCTCCCGCCAGAATCTAGCTTAGACATTTATAAGTCAGGTATTTGTCAATGCAGTGAATATTGTCCCTACTATACATTTAGAGATTCTTGATAAAAGTAAAAAAATAATTCTTTCGATAAATTTGTAACCACTGCAGTATAACTTCCCCGTGCTTTTTCTATAGATACTTTCATAGAAATTGCTCCTGACAGACAATTTATGAACTTATAAACATATGATTTATGAACTGAAGCGCAGTGCAAAAATAGGAGAGCAGAGTTCCAATTCAAATTTGAGTTCGTTGCATTCCCTTATGCGCAAATACTCCCAAAGAAGATATTAATCCGGCACGTCTCCCTCCAGCTATGGACTAAATATGAGCCAGATTGAGATTCTATTTTGAATTTTTCAATTTTTCGGTCATTTTTGAGTGAGCGACACACTCGTAAACAAAGTTAATTCACGGTTTTTAAAAAACTTGCAAAAATAAAATATACACCCGAACACATTATGCACCCAAAAAATTAGCAAATTCAATCTTAAATTCATCTGAATTACACAAATATTATTTGGATGAAATTTAGAATAAAACTATAGCTTAAATTCAAATCTGAACTTTCTGAGTATTTTTCCCGTATTTACAATGTGACAACAGCTCTACAAATGTGCCATGTAATAGGTGTATAGCGATCAGAAGTGACATTAATGTATAATTTTTCCTGTAAAGGGCATAAACCGCTAAACACAAGAACTTTTAATGTACACATAGAAGTTACCATAAGAAAAAAAAACTTTAAATACACACAAAAAATGTTAAACATTATTTTATAATACGAAGGCACGACGATTTTTATTAGACTTTTCAATTTTCGATTAGTGAAAATAGCATTCCATTAATAAGTTAACAAATTAACGATAACAAATGTTTAAAAATTTGCAGAAAATATTTTAAACTTTATAAAATTATAATAAAATAAAAAAATTCTTTGACAATATTATCATTCATCGAAATTTCTTTTAGATTATAATTTCGCCAAATTTATATTATTTATTATAGTAATTAAAAACTTTTCAAATAAACTAATGTCATAGGTTTAATTGTATTTTTTAATGTTTAGAAATTCTGGGATCAGATTTTCGGAAGTAAAGGCAAAATGAGAAAAAAAAAAAAAAATAGATGATTTACATTCTCAAATCCTGCGTTTAACTCATAGAACCAAATTTCCCCAAAAATGAAATTGCCAAATTTCATGAATTTAAGTGTATGTTAGGTAACCGATTCAAACGAAAAATATTTCTACCAAACATTTTTGAAAACAAAAATTTCTCAAATAATTTCATTCGTTTGAGAACAAGTCCCCTTTAAGTTTCATTAAAATCAGACAAATATTTGATTTTTGCAAGAATTTCCAATTTAATGTTTGACAAAAAAAAAAAATAAAAAAACTGTTATCTAATATTACGTTTCAAGTCAACTTTGATCTGCAAAAGTTTAAATGTAATGTCAATTGTTATCTTCTATTCTTAATTCTTATCATTCAATTATTTTTCTACTTCATAATATTTTTGTTTATTTTTATATTCCTTAACACTCAGGAAGTACTTTTGCGTATCATTGATTTCATTGGCTTGTTTGGATGATTAAAGAAAAAGTACAAATTAAAAAGCAAATTACCAACTCTTGATCAAAATCAATTAAACTACGATGTTTCATGGGAGCCTACTCTTAATTATTTAAGTCGCGGTTACCTCCCTTACATTTTATTTAGCAACCTCCACTCATTTTCGGTACCAATGTTTTAAATAAATTTTAATAAATAAAAAAAGCACTGTTGATTTTAATTTAGCTTTTTAAGATTACATTTACTAATTCCAGTAAGCAAAAAAATACTATGGTGTATTTCAAATCGAAATTTCATTCATTGGAATCTAAATTTTACAGATTTGAAAAAAATCACTATTTCGGCCGTTTTTGAACGTATTACATTTCTCAAATTCAGTTTTACAAAATTCTCAGTTTTAAAAATCTTGCATACATCGCTGAAACGATCATTTTGCAAAATCAGCAAATTTAGCGGTAACACTTATCTGATTTGTATTACTTGCGCTTATTCCCTGAAATGTGCTACAAAGATTTTCTTAATCACAGTAGTCATCATATAATTATCTGAATGTTATTTGAGATAACGATTTACATGACAGATGGAAGCAGGCAAAAAAAAAAAAAAAAAAAAAAAAAATGAAGAAATAAATAAATAAAATAAAAATAAGTGTAGTGGTCAAAAATAATATAATTGCCTGTTATTTGATTGGATGCTTCGTTTTTTACTGTCTAACTATGTAGTAAAATTAACAAAATTAACAAAATATTTTCAACAATTATCTAATATTTTATAAAATTGTAGTTTAGCTTTATGGCCTTAGGTTTGAAAATTCTGAAATATAAAATTTAAGATGATATAAAATATTGTCTTAAAATAATTTTACAATTTAGCAACAAGAGATCAGTGTATAACATGACAGAGGTAACAATAATTTATGAAGTGTTATGGGATTTATTAATTTTTATTTTTAATATATCTTTTTCGTATTGTTCATTAAGAACTTTACTCTATGCATTGTTCAAATAATTTTTATCTTTTAACTAAAATTTTATTCCTAAAACTGAATTCTTCTTCTCTAATTTTTACTGAGTGGTGAAGGAAATTGTTACTAAAAATATGTTCGCTAACTGACTTCTATGAACGGAAAATTTTGTACGAAAACGTCTCAGATTATAGGTTTCTTCCTTGTTTTCCTGTTTATGATAGGGTCTCTGGTTCCTTCTAAAGTTTTTCATTGTCTTTACTCCCAGTACCCTGTTTGCTATCGGTAGCACTGCCGAAGAAACCAGGTGCAAACGAGAACTATCAGCTTAATGAGTGCAGAACTATCAGCTTAATGAGTCACATCACAAAACTGATTGTCAGAATCCTGATGAATAGAGCGAGAAGCAGAATCAGGCCAGAGATAGGGCAGAAACAGTGCAGGTTCGTCAAAGACACTGGAACAAGGAACGCCATATTCATGATTAGGATGCTCTCGAAAGAGCAATACAAATGAAAGACTTATACATATGTTTCATTGAATATGCGAAGGCATTCGACAAGATACGACACAAAGAGGTGATGGAGATGCTCGGCAGCCTAGACATTTTCGGGAAAGCTTATCAAGTGAATTAGAATCTCTACTGGCAGCAAACGTCCTGCATACGGACAAGTAACGATCTCAGTAGATTTACAAAAATAGAAAGAGGCGTAAGACAAGGATGTGTCTTTTCACCGGATTTGTTCAACCTGTACAGCGAGAATATTTTGAGGACCCTATTGGATTTGCTATTGGAGGCCACAACTTGAACAACATAAGGTATGCAGATGATACAGTGCTGATTGCATACACGGAAAGGAAACTGCAGGACCTCCTACAGAAGGTAGTGGTGAAGTGACAAAAAAGGACTACAAATAAACTTTAAGAAAACTGAATGCATGGTCATCAGCAAAGGTGCAACTCAAAATGCCAAATGCAGGTGGAGGATGCAGAATAAAGCAGGTGCAAAAATTTAAATATCTAGGAAGTGTTCTAACAGGAGATGGAAAGAATGGCAACCAAAAGAAGTGAATACTGAGCATCAGGAAGAGACAACTGAAGTTCCTGGGACACGCAATGAGAGGAGAGTTTGGAGAACCCTGATACTGACTGGCCAGGTAGAGGGAAGAGACAGAGGAAGGCAAGCGGATAACATGTTGGGGCCTGGTCAATTGGATGACGGAACGGGGGTTACCAGGAGTAACAGGAACAAACATGCTGGGAGCCACAAGGGATAGGGAGACGTGGAGGGCCATGATCGCCTACGTCGAGAAGGAGAGGGCACATAGAAGAAGAAGACCCTGCTTGTATCTTATCGGCAATATCGCCTGCTTTTGTTGAATTGATTAATAACTACAAAATTAATAACAACCAAAATATTTTTTAATAATGCAAGGGTTATAACTCATAAGTGGCTAAACAGTTTCGTTTATATTTGTTTTAATGGTTAATGTTCATCAAATATTTATTATTCAAATACTCATTTTATGAATATTTTTCACTTAATTTAATATTCATTTACCACATCTCTTTACATGGTAGTGTACTTTATCTATGTAACAAAGAATTTGGTGCACAAATTTAACACATTATTATTATTTATACTTCCCACAAATTCCCAGCAAAAAAAGAGAAACAAGCCAAAAAACGGCATAGTATGTATGATGTTAAATGGCTTAAAACTTAGAAAACAAAGTTTTATCATCAAAGTCCTTATGTTATTATTAAGAGAGAATACCAAAATTATTTTAGTTTTTTTTTGTTTTTTTTATAATTTTTCTATCCTTTCTAACACGTTCGAAATTTTGGTTAAAAAGCTTAAATTTGATTTTTATTTTTATTTTCTCTCAGCGATGCAAAGACTATGCACATTGTAGCGTTGTTTCGGTGCAAAACGTGTTGGAAATTGTACAAAAAATAAAACAATGGTCAGATTTTGATAAAACTTTCAGAACATATTCACAAATGCCTGACATTACTTTTTGAAATCCATAATTTACTGAAAATCTTGGTAAAATTGTTTTTTATATATTTTCCTCCCTCCAAATAATTTCGTAAAATTTATAAAGATTGACTATCGTACCGAAAGTTATTTATTAGTGAAATGCAGATCTCTTTGGGGAATGTAAATGACCTTTTTTTCTGACAGTTGCTCCTTTGAAATATCTGCTCCGAATAGAGAAAACAAAAATACAATAAAACTATAACATTTTTTATTTAGACAAAATTTTAATTTCTTTTATAAACATTACGGATATCATTGCCTAAAGAAAAATTTCAATGAATAATGAATTTTTGGAAGTATTGTTTCATATTTCTTTAATTATAAAAATTTCTAAAATTTTTAAAAGCTTTATATTTCTTCAAATAACCGTACAATTAGGTTATTAAGTTGATAAGTTGATAAGTGAACTATATTTAATAATCGAAAAATTGAAAAGTTTGATACAAATATTTACGCATCAAGGTTTTAAAATAATTAAAACGTAATATAAGTTATTTAAAAGGTCACGTGTTTCAAGTTGTACCTCTTACAGAAAAAACAAACTTATGTAAACTTTTTTCGGTAGAATGCAATTATTTCATTTCACTTCTGTGTTCTGAATAAACGTTTCAACATTCAACGGGCATCTGAAATCACACTTTCGAATTTTAGGTTAAGTTTTTATTTTTTATTTTTAGTTTACTCATTTTTTAAATTAATTGTGAGTGTACATACCTCGACGAATTCGTGTTAGATAAGTCTTTCAAAAATTGAAAGTCTTTCACTTTTTTAAGCTTTATTGTTTAGGGTAGTACTTTATAATTAAATGAAATAATAGTGCAAACAATTATGTCGTTAATTATAAAATATAAATTTTATAAAAATTTAATAAGATATATTTACTGACCTTGCCATACACATCACGGTAAAATTAATTAATAATAAAGATTAATGTGAAAAATAGATATTAGAAATATAGATTAATAAATATCATAGCATTTCCTTATATTATTAAGTTACCAATATAATGTTATATAATTTCATTCTCTCTTATTATATTTTTAAATTAATTTAAAGAAGAATTTTGTATTATTTTATTTTTTTGGCTTCATCTTAAAACATATGACTATAAACTTACAACGCTAAAATTCAATAAAATAATAGATATTTGCTGAAAATATTATGTTCATTTTTTTAAATTACTTGGTAGTTAAAACACAGGAACAAAATTTTCAATAAGATTTACGTAAATTTATGTCAATTCTGTTTCAACATACTTAGCCAGACGTTTTATGTGACTGATGACAAACTGTCATCAATCAGTTCGCAGATCACAAGGTAAGTCCTACGTGATTAAGAAACAATTTTATTCGAAATTTCATGCAAAACAAGTAATATTTGTTTCGAATCAAAAAATTAATTTAATTTTAATTTTTCTAATTTTCAAAAATAACGTGTCACAGATGTATATTTTATTTTTGCAAGATTTTTAAAATTCAGAATTAACTTTTGTTTGCAAATGTATGGTTCGTTCAAAAATGGTCGAAAAAGTTAAATATTTTTTAAATTTAAAATTTTTTAGATTCAATCAATATAATTTTTGTTTGAAATCAACCAGAGTATTTTGGATATAAATTTCTATGAATAAAATGTAATTCTCGTACAACAACACATTCACCATGCACCCGTCACATACTGGCGCCATGTATTGTTTACATTAATCACTAGTCCTATTTTGTTCGTATGGTAATGTCGTACCAGTTGTCGGTTAGTAAATACACTATGCACATCATTCAATGACCAAGGGTACTTTTATTTTCATGATAATGGCGGCGATCTAATGTGTCTTTTTGCTGCTCAGATACCATATTCTTTGGCATATCGCGCAATTTGTAGCTTTTATGCGTTAGTATAAGTAGATTGTTTTGATGAACTCGCCATGGGTGATAATTTTCAAGACAAAAAATATTTGTGATACGTGTGACAACCCGGCGGTAACTGATAAATTCATCTTGGAAGACGCACTCGTACGTTTAGTGTAAATTTTTAGAAAAAAATTGTACGTCTTGTAATCGAAAAATACGGGAATTATTTCTATTTCATTGGAGAGTTTATTTTTAAATTTTTTAAAGACATCCCTCGCCCCAGACAAATTGTAAATGTGGGAATTTGTTAGGACTACATAGAAATGTCCTCAGAATGATAAAAATATTTTTGTTTTTTGTTTATAAGGAATGCTGTGATATGGTTGTGGCTAGCAAAAGGTTAAGATAAGACTGATTGAAGATAAGCCTTTCCCTATAGCTCATTTGGCCTTGTATCACATTTTTGCATTATTCAAAATAAATATTGCTTTTTTCCTCGTTTCTACTTAGATTTTCGAATTTAAACGCAGTGAAAGATTGGCTATAACTACAGATAAAATAGCTTGATGTAATCGTAAGTTCTATTCGGATAGTTTCTTTTCTCATTACTTCTAGCTTGTGGAAGTCATTTCCGACTTCTTACTTTCCAGTCAACTTTGAACTTTAAGAATTCAAATGTAAGTGTTATCTTTTATCTTCATAATTCCTCTTATTTCATTGTTCAAATGTCTAACTCAACCACGTCTTAGTTCTTTTAGAAAGGACAGAAAGTCGTTTTTAAACTCGAACAATCTCTGTTGACATTTTAAAATAGTCATTCTTTTATCAATGTTGGGAATTATCACTTTTGAGAACAATGGGGTAAAGAGATTGCTTATCAGTTCAAAATGCAATGATTTTTTAATGTCAGTCTTGTTTTGACTTAAATATATTGTGAAATGAGTTAATGTTTTTCTTTATCGATAAATTAATTACCAATGTGGGCAATAACGCATTTTGGGCCGTTATGAATTTCTAAAGGCGCCATTAGTAATGAAGGGATGTTAAGGATCACTATGACTTTAACAGAACATTAAGATATTTTAACCCTTTGTGAACTAGTGCTACAGATTCATAAACACAGAAATGTACCAAATAACACAAATATTCTTCTGTAGAACCATATTTAGTAAATAAAATTTCCAAGTGTAATTATGGATTTTAATAAATTATCCCTGTTGCAGGGTTTTGATTCACCATGCATTTTTTATTGTTTATTTTAAACATTGCGTTTCAATTGCAATATGAGTGCGTAGCGAAAACCAATGACCCTGGGTCCCGCTGCTTCTGTGGTCTGACCCGGTGACTGCTCTTGCCGCTATAGCTTGATTTCGTTGTCATTGCCACTATGCAAAAATATGTAACATTAATTGTTGCATTAGCTTTACTTGATGTATTAGCGTGATTTTAACCAGGGCTAGTCTACAGAAATATCAGAAATTGACTTCAGAAAGAAAAGATTAAGAATCACTGATACTAAGGACATATTCCAAAATAGCCAAATCGTAATATTAAAAAGTATTCTCCTCTTTATTTTATAATCGTAAATGTTTCGGATCTCAATAGCCAGCAAGGTTGATAAGCCGTAAAAGATAAATAAAAAGTCAACAATTTTCTTTTGAACTATTGTTTATATTTACGAGTATATATTTGAAAGGATTATATATATATATCGAAACCCATGTACTGATCCTCCACACAAGTGATCGTTCCTCTCAGGTGCTCGACGGCCTTCTTGCTAATAATGACACCTCCAAAACCGGGGGGACTAATTGGTCTGTACAGGGAAGTAGGGATAGGTTGCTCGCATTGTTGAAAAATGGATATACGCATGCCGTCTTTAACATGCTTGGGAAGATTTCCCCCTTAAGCCGCAGTTAAAATAATTTTGCTAGAATCAGGAAATCTCTGGTGCTATCTTATTTACAGGGAGCTTTTATAGAGTTTCATTCCAATCTTTAAATTTATTTTTTTCGAAGAAAATAACTGACTTGTTTTCAATTGGTGCTTTGGGGAATATTTAAGCTGACAGAAATATTTGTCAGGTTTCTATTTTCAATCAGATATCTCACTTGAGAGAGTGGCAGAATGGTGGATGGTGATGGGGTGAAGATTCGGTCAATTGGTGGTCGGTCTATTTTTTTCCCTTTTTCTTTGGCCACGACCCGAGAATTAGTTATACACAAGTCACCAAAAAATAACAAATCAGTCAAAAGCGAATGAAAAGTTTAGAATAAAATGTATACACACACACACACACACACACACACACACACACAGATATATATATATATATATATATATATATGGTGGCTCAACAGTCTCAAAAAGATTTCAATATTTTTTAATATCTCAGTTATTTTTTAGCTATAAATTTTGATATTTTATTGAATTATAGAAAAAGGATTGAGATTTATTTCCCTTAGGTGTGAAAGATGACGTCTTATAAGAATTGGCGTTCATTTAGGTTTTAAGCTAAATAAAGTGCAACTTTTGCAGGCACTTCAGCCAGATGACAAACCTCGATGGAAACAATTTACATTTGACATGTTAAGATTAGATGAAGATGAAAGTTTCTCCGAAATATATATTTTGTGATGAAGCAATATTTCATGTTTTACGGAAAAAATGGGTAAAACATCAGGATATGAGTTCGAAAAACCTGCATGAAACAAGAGGGCTGGAAAGTGACAGTGCAAAAATAATAATTTGCCCTCATCTAATGTTTGATCAAATGATTTTCTCTACAGAAGAACGCTTATGACTTGCAAGACAGATTTTCACACAGCAGGTTGCTGACTTCTTTCTGCGGTAGACTGGTTAACAACCAAGGCTACAGAACCCAATTTGTTCTGGCTATTCAATGCTTTTATCCAGATCTGTACTACGGTTGTCATGCTTTTACAAATATTTATTGTACCGCAGGTTTTTTCTCCAAGAAGATGGTACCCCTCTTCATTAGGTAACGGTTATTCGTGAGTTACTCAATGAAGCCTTTCAGTACCTGTGGATTGGAAGAGGTGGTTCAAGTTCTTTGGCCAACGAGGTCATCAGATCTCGGAAAAGATCTTAAGAAAAGATACACTAATATCGACTACTAATGTGTAGATACATCAACGCATGTCAGTTAGAAATTTGGCATCGTCTCGATGTGTCATGTCATGGAACAGATCTGTTTTTAAATAAAGCTTTATTTGTTTACCTATGTTGTTCCAATAAACTCTGGAGAATTCTTATTTTTAATGAATGCTTAAAATGCATAGATCATTTACGAGACACCTTGTACATAAGCCATTTATTTCGAGAACCATTTTTAACACAAATACTTCGGTTACATCGTATACAAATATTTTGATACCTATATTCAATATAGGTATCAAATCTATCTATTTGAAGTTATTTCTATCAATCTATCTGATGTTGTTTCTTTCTATCTATCTATCTATCTATCTATCTATCTATCTATCTATCTATCTATCTATCTGTCTGTCTGTCTGTCTATCTATCTATCTATCTATCTATCTCAATTTATTCGTATCTATTTCTCTTTGTTCGTATTTTTTATGTATGTATCTATCTGAAACCCTCTCTTTCTTTCTTTCCTTCTTTCTTTCTTTCTCGATTTGTTCGTATCTGGTATCGTTTTTCTATCTATCTATCTATCTATCTATCTATCTATCTATCTATCTATCTATCTATCTATCTATCTGTAATATCAGGATCGATTACAAAACCTTCTTTGGATTTTACCAATAATCTCGATATATTTAGCAGGAGCAACTGACCAGATATCACACCAATATTCAATTCACGGACAAATGAGTAGATTTTAAATGTGTAAGTTGGATTCTGACAACAATAAAAAAAAAAAGGTCGTTGTGGCATGAAACGGTAGACCAACTTTAATTTTTATTATCGGATTAAAAATTAAACTGGAAAATGACGTGAGTTCATACACTCTTCCACTAAAATCAAGTAAAAATTTTTATGATTATTTATTTCTTTACCATCAGATGTATATGACATTCTGTTTCTAGTAACACCTGCTTCAACAAAGTCTTATTTATTACACTGTCATTAATAAAGTCGTGATAGGATGAAGTTCATTATAGATGCCGCTTTGATATAAAATTGAAGAATTACAATTTACAGTTTTCTAATTCTATGAATATAATTACCCAAAAATTTTAGTTAATGCATAAATCAAAATATAATAAAATAAATATTTCTGGTTAAACTCTATTGATAACAATAAATATTTTATGCCGAATAATTTTATTGGTCGTGTTTTCTAATTAGTACTAATCCTTCTCAAATAAAGAGACACTTTTTAAGGAAATTATTTCTAAAATTTTATTAACTGTACAAATCTAGCTCTATCTACCTGATGATGACTTTAAAATTCGAAAGGAAAAAGATGTTTATTTTTCCTTCATAAATGAACTTTGGACAATTTTCAGTAAATAATAATAATAATAATAATAATAATAATAATAATAATAATAATAAAAACATAAATACAAATAAATAAAGTCAGTATGGCTCTTCCAGTGGATAAACAGGGAGCCCGTCCTTCCAGGAGGAACCTACCTGAAGGTCGAAAAATCTGCCATAGGAACAAACTCCTACACAAAGAATGAATCTTCAGGTCCCCACAACCAGGATAATCTTAACGTTGGTCCTGAAAATTCACCAACCCGTCTACAACCGTATATTTAAAGAAAGAAAAAATAAAAAAATGGTCTCGTGAGGAGTACAAAGTCGTTATGACTGCATTTCATGAAGCGTTACTCAAGCCTCCAAAAAACGTGACTCGCCAAACATATGACATTTGGCGTGAAAAAGTTGGTCAAGCAAATAGAAAGTATATTGACGAAAATAAATTAGCCAATGTACGTAGGTACATTATTCATGTCTTTCGACTGACAGAGGCTGAAATCAATGAAATTAAAAAAATTGTAACAAGAAGAGACGAATCAACAAATTATGAAAAGAAACCGGAATCAGAAATAAAAATTAATGACATCAAACAAGCCACAGGTCATAATGTAGAAACCGTGAAACACGCAAATCACTGCGAAGATAATGCTGTAAAGTTTAAAAGTGCTGGAAAGGTGTGATCTGAGTCAGTTAAAAGACGAAAATAGAACGAGTTCAGAACACATCGAAGATAATTATTTGACGGAAAATAAGAACAATATACAGGAAATAAAGATAGAAATAAAGAACCATCTAAGTCAAATACAAAATATTACAATGGAGAACGAGAACAACTCCAAAATTACAACCAACAAAACATAGCCTCCGAACTATTAAACTCTACAATGCAGCACTGAAATTAATACTGGATGACGACACTAATACAAATCTCAACGAAGTAATATATGCATCAACAATAGCAGCAACAAAAAAAGTGAATATCAAAATAAAAACAAGGCAGTCTCGCAGGCAGAAGATCCACCTTGGAAAAGACAAATAGAAAAAGAAATCGAACAACTTAGAAGTGAACTATCAGTACTGGATGAACTGAGTAGAGGAATAAATGTAAGAACTAGGAAAAGCAGAAGAGCCGAAGAAAATATAACATTAGGAATGAAAATGAAGTCTTATCAAATAAAGAAAAAATAAAACAAAAAATCCAACTGAAGGCTCAAAGAATAAGACGCTATGAGAAAAGGAAAGCAAGATTTTACAGACAAAACAAGATTTTTCCAGACTGATACAAAGAGATTTTACAGGGAAATAGGCCAAAAAGAAGTTGAAGTGACAGTCCCCCCAGAATGGAAGAAGATCACACAGTTCTGGGGAAAAGATATGGGCTTAACCCTAAAAGAACATAGCAAGGAAGTACATTGGATTGCACAAGAGATAGAAGCGAATAGAAAAATAAATCAAGACAACACACATGGGCTGGAATTACAGAAGGGGATGTTAAATTTGCACTAAAAAGAAAAAAAGCACACAATTGAAAATTCCCAGGTATAGATAAAATTCCTAACTTTTGGCTATATTATTTAAATACAGCACATAAAAAACTAGCCAAAGAACTTCAAGAAATGGTTGACGATCCCACTAAAATTCCTGCATGGATGACCAAGAAAGGAATTACATTTCTTCTACCCAAAGAATGGTGACACAAACAACCCTTGAAAAACTACAGACCAATTACATGTCTTCCGAAAACTTGAAACATATAAACTATTAACATCTATTTTAACAAAACAGACATATTTATTCTTAGAAAGAAATGACATGATTACCGCTTGAACAAAAAGGGTGCAAACGTGGCTGTTATGGATCTAAAGACCAATTGCTAATTAACAAAATGATCCTGGAAAACTGCTACAGTACAAAGAAAAATCCTTAGTACTGCCTGGATAGATTATCCGAAAGGCATTCGATAGTGTACCACATCCCTGAATTTTAAAGACTTTAAATATATACAAGATGTCGCCCGTTCATCATCAATTTCATCAAACAGTGCATGTCTATATGGAAAACAACCCTTTTACCTCAAATCATATAAATGGAACCTATAAGTCCCTGATTTAATAAACATCAAAAGAAAGGGTATATTTCCAAGGTGATTCATTGTCTCCATTACTATTCTGCATATCATTAATAGCACTAACCTAGTCAACTTAATAAGACAGAATCATGGTTATAAAATAGGACAAAAGAAAATAAGCCAAATAATTTTACATGGATGACTTAAAGTTATATGCTAAGAATGATTAATGAGCTGGAAGGTCTTCTGCAAACTGTCAAAATGCTTCAGCGAACTGAGCAATTGGAATGAAATTTAATTTGAATAAATGTGCTAAAGCTACAGTTTTACGTGGATCAAATACAAGAAACATCCTCAATTAGCTGAGACCCTGCTGTAACAATAAAAGAATTGAAACCAGAAAACAAGCTTAAATAAACCTACCTGATTAAATAAAGAGAGCGAAAACATTCACATATGAAAGAAATAGTGCGTAAAGAGTACTATGAAGGCTACGAATGATATTAAAAAACTGAATTAAATTCACAGAACAGAGTTATGGCCATTAATATGTGCAATCCCAGTTGTCCAATATAGCTTTAACATCTTAAACTGGACTCTAAACGACATCAGGCGAATGGATGGCTAAAACAGAAAGCTTTACTTTCTAAGCACCAGTACATCATCGAAAGGCTGATGTAGACCGTCTATACATACCCCGTAAAGAGGTGGATGAGGTCTTATTCAGCTGGAATTGTCCTTACAAGACAACAACTATTGGCTTACTAACATACATAGAAACAACAAAGGATTGGATGATACAATTAGTAAGGCAACATGAAGAAAAGGAAGAAAAATATTCAATAAAAGAAGGCAGTAAATACAAACAAGATTTACAGTTAGTAGATTCTGTAGAAAAGCAAAACAGAAGTCAAGAACCAACTATTGCGGAAAAAAATATGAAAATGAAAGCCAAAGATAAAGCTCTTGAACAGATGAAACAGCGTTGGCAAGAAGATAAACCTCTGCATGGCCAATATCAGAACGTGCCAATAAATCCAATGTTGACAAAGTTAATACTCATCGATGGTTACGTGCATCTGGATTAAAGTCTGAAACTGAAGGCTTTATTCTTACAACACAAGACCAAAGTCTTTTCACTAAAACTTTCAGGCAAATATTATGCATAATAATATGGATCCAAAATGCAGGTTTTGTGATAAACACCAAGAAACAATAGACCACCTAATCTCAGGCTGTTCTGTGCTTGCCCCAAATGAATATAAAAATCGCCACGATAGAGTTGAGCAATATTCACATTGGGCAATGTGCAAACATTATGGAAAAGCTGTAAACAAACACTGAAACATGAACATCACCCAGCACCGGTTACAGAAATAGAAGATGTAACCATTCTATGGGATTACACCATCTACACAGACAGAAAAATTGAAGCAAACAGGCCAGACATTATTGTTAAAAACCAGAAGGAGAAAACTTGTCTATTAATTGATATGGCTTGTCCAGCGGATTGTAACATAGCAATCAAGGAATTTGAAAAACTGTCAAAATATAAAGACCTGGAAATTGAAATAGAAAAAAAATGTGGAAATTGAAAACAAGAGTTGTGCCAGTGATAGTAGGTGCACTTGGAATGATAAAAAATGGAACAAACCAACACATTGAAAGAATCACAAGGCAACTTAGAGATATACAAAAAATTGTCTTATTAAGTACAGCCCACACTAAGGAAAACTTTATCTATGTAATGCTGGGGATGATAGGGATGATGAAAACATGAAATGGAGCCATAACAACACGCCACTACCAAGCCTTAGGTCCCCCGCAGACTTGGTTGGTGGTGAGACCAAAGCAGAAATCGAAATATGATGAAAAAATGACATAATAATAATAATAATATTAATAATAATAATAATAATAATAATAATAATAATAATAATAATAATAATAATAATAAAATACGGCGAAAAGGAAAACAACGAGAAAAATGCAACGAAAAGCACTAAAATCTGTTCGATCTACGATCTTCTTTCTTAGAAAGAATATGTAATAATTTCTTTATATTTGTTCGTTCATTTTTATATATTTATTTATTTTTCGATAATCTTACTCTCGTTGGATTTAATGAAAGAATAACACAGAATACAGTGGGCCAACAAATTATTTTAAATTTTACGGTAGTAAACTCAAAGGTATGTCCACTTTTTCTTTCCTTTAAAAAAAAAAAAAAAAAAATTTTTTTTGAAATTTTTTTTTTTTTTTTTTTTTTAAGCAATAAACATTAATTTTTTAATTTCACTATTTTAAACATAAACATTAATCTTTTCTTCGTATATAATTCAAATTGTATGTTTCTTCTGTTAATGATCCTTAAATAGATTTATTAACTAGTTTTCCTAAAGCAAGACGGAAGGAAAAGGAAGAAAGGAAAAAAGGAAGAATAAGGAAAAGGAAAATAAGACGAAAAACACTAAAAAAATGTACGATCTACGATATTCTTTCTTAGAAGGAATATGTAATAATTTAATATATTTGTTCGTTCATTTTATATATTTATTTTCGATAATCTTACTCTCGTTGGATTTAATGAAAGAATAACACAGAATACAATGGGCCAACAAATTGTTTTTAAATTTTACTGTAGTAAACTCAAAGGTATGTCCATTTATTTATTTTTTTTTCTTTTGCAAGGACAAAGGTTAATAATAATAGCAACAATTGTTTTTTTTTTGTTTTTTTAATTTAACAATACTCTCTAAGTGCAGTGATGTTTTTTTTTTTCCCGTTGAACGGCCACGTTACTTTCCAAGTCTGTTTGTTTTTTTTTCAACCAGCGTCTCTCTCTTTGAATTTTTCTTTTTTCTCAATATAAAATTCTGTTTTAATATAAACAGGATTTTTTTCTTTAGATATTATCGAAATATTTTTTTTTTTTTAACTATTATAAATTTTTCTTAAAAACAAAACAAAACAAGAAAATAAATTAAGTCCGATGTAAAACAATTTATATGGTATTATTTTTATAGGAAAGTCTACGTATTTATTGATATATTTATTTTTATCTATATATTGGTTAATTTATCTTATTCTGATAACCCTATTTTTGACCAGCGACTTTATTGAAAAAAATAAGTGACGGAATGGACGAGCAAATTGAATTATTACATTTTTTTTTTTTTTTTCAACCAGCGTCTCTCTATTTGAATTCTTCCTTTTCTCAATATGAAATTCTCTTTAATATAAACAGGATTTATTTATTTATTTATTTTATTTTTATTTTTTATTTTTTTTTATTTTGTACCATGAAATTCTGTTTATTTTTAATTAATTTATCTATTTGCTCTTTAAATGAACCTAAATAAAATCATCCGTATTATATTTCCTTTAGCTGTCGATATTTCACAAATTTTTTTTTTTTTAACAAAATACTCTAAGTATTGATATGTTGTTTCGTTGAGCCGTTGCTAGGCCAAAGGCTTTTTTTTTTTTTTTTTTTTTAACCAGCGTCTTTCTCCTTGAATTCCAATCGCGTATATGTCAGATGTTGTAAGCCCATTTAGGAGAATGAAAACTCCGAACAACAACCCGCAACTCAAGGTGTTAATCGTGCCGAGGAGTGAATGGTTACTGCGTTATGGGGTCACAAGCGATCTCCTACAGGCTTCCGGGGCACTGTTGCCAAAGACCGTTACCCAACGTGCCGGGCAACTTTGGGTGGACTTTAGACCCGTGCGTCACTCGTGGGAAAAACATGAAAAATACAAATAGAAATAAAAAAGTCAGTGGCTCTTCCAGTGGATAAACAGGGAGCCCGTCCTTCAGGAGGAACCTACCTGAGGTCCATAAAATTCCAGGAACAAACTCCTACACAAAGAATGAATCTTCAGGTCCCCACAACCAGGATAATCCTAACGTTGGTCTGAAAATTCACCAACTAGATCTGTATATTTAAAGAAAGAAAAAAATAAATGGTCTCGTGAGGAGTACAAAGTCGTTATGACTGCATTTCATGAAGCGTTACTCAAGCCTCAAAAAAACGTGACTCGCCAAACATATGACATTTGGCGTGAAAAAAGTTGGTCAAGCAAATAGAAAGTATATTGACGAAAATAAATTAGCCAATGTACGTAGGTACATTATTCGTAATAACCGACTGACAGAGGCTGAAATCAATGAAATTAAAAAAATTGTAACAAGAAGAGACGAATCAACAAATTATGAAAAGAAACCGGAATCAGAAATAAAAAGTAATGACATCAAACAAACTGCAGGTCATAATGTAGAAACCGTGAAACATGCAAATCACTGCGAAGATAATGCTGTAAATAACAAAGTGCTGGTGGGGTATGATCTGAGTCAGTTAAAAAAACAAAACAGTTCAAGAACACATCGAAGATAATTATTTGACGGAAAATAGGAACATTATACAGGAAATATTCAAGATAGAAATAAAAACCATCTAAGTCAAATACGAAATGTTGCAATGGAGGAGCGTGAACAGCTCCAAAATTACTATGAAAACAGACTCCGTACTATTAAATCTACAATGCAGCACTGAAGTCAATACTGGATGAAGACCCTCATACAGACCTTAACGAAATAATATATGCATCAGCAACAGCGACCATTTAAAAAAATTAAATATCAAAATAAAAATAAGGCAATCTCACTAGAACGTGAGAGATTCCACCTTGGAAAAAAATAGAAAAAGAAATCGAACAACTTAAGAAATTAGAACTGTCAGTACTAGATGAACTGAGTAGCGGAATAAATGTAAGAACTAGGAAAGACGAAAGAGCCGTAAAAATATAACATCAAGAATAGAAGCCAACTGACTTGCCAAGTAAAGAAAAAATAAAACAAAAAATCCGAATTAGAGCTCAAAGGATAAGACGATATATAAGAAAAGAGCAAGATTTTATAGACAGAATAAGATTTTTCTGACTGATACAAAGAGATTTTACAGGAAATAAGGTAAAAAAGTGAAGTGACAGTACCATAAAAAATGGAAGAAGTCACGCAGTTCTGGGGGGAGATATGGGCTTGCCTAAGGAACTTAACAAGGAGTTACATTGGATTGCGCAAGAGACGGAACGAATGAAAAATAAACCCGAACAGACATGGTCTGGAATTACAGAAGATGATGTTAAATTTGAACAAAAAAAGCACACAATTGGAAATTCCCAGGAATAGATAAAATTCCTACTTTGGCTATATTATTTAAATGCAACACCGCAAAAATTAGCCAAAAGACTTCTAAGGAATGGTTGACGATCCCACCAAAATTCCTGCATGGATGACTAAAGGAATTACATTTCTAATACCAAGAATGGTGGCAAACAACGAAAAACTACAGACCAATTACACCTGTCTTCCCGACAACATATAAACTATTAACATCTATTTTAACAAAACAGACATATTTATTCTTAGAAAGAAATGACATGATATAACTTGAACAAAAAGTGCAAACGTGGCTGTTATGGTTGTAAAGACCAATTGCTGATTAACAAAATGATCCTGGAGAAAGCTGCTACAGTACAAGAAAAATCTTAGTACAGCCTGGATAGACTATCGAAAGGCATTCGGTAATTGTGCCACATTCATAGTTTTAAAGACTTTAAATATATACAAGATATCGCCCGTCATCATCAATTTCATCAAACAGTGCATGTCTATGTGATAACCTTTACCTCCAATCATATAAATGGAACCTATAAGTCTGATGAAATGACATCAAAGGTTTGTACAGATGGATCTTATCTCCCTTACTATTCTGCACATCATTAATAGCACTAACCAGTCAACAATAAGACAGGGAATGTCGTTTCAAAATAAGGACAAAAGAAAAATAGCCATCTATTTTACATGGATGACTTGAAGTTATATCACTAAGAATGATAATGAACTGGAAGGTCTTCTGCAAACTGTAAAATGCTTCGAAGACATTGGAATGAAATTTAATTTGAATAAATATTGCTAAAGCTACAGTTTTACGTGGATCAATAAGAAACATCCTCAATTAGCTGAGACCCTGCTGTAACAATAAAAGTGAAACCGGAAGAAACATAAATACCTAGGTGTAAATGAGAGCGAAAACATTCACCATAAAAAATGAAAGAAATAGTGCGTAAAGAGTACTATAGAAGGCTACGAATATTAAAGCGATTAAATTCACAGAACGAGTTATGGCCATTAATAGCCTTGCAATCCCAATTGTCAATATAGCTTTAACATCTTAAACTGGACTCTAAACATCAGGCAGATGGATGCTAAAACAAGGAAAGCTTCTTTCACTAAACATAAGATGCATCATCAAAGGCTGATGTAGACCGTCTGTACATACCCCGTAAAGAAGGTGGAAGAGGTCTTATTCAGCTGGAATTATCTTCGAACCAACAACTATTGGCTTACTAACATACATAGAAACAACAAAGAATTGGATGATACAATTAGTAAAATAATATAGAAGAAGAAAGAAAAAATATTCAATAATAAAGAAGGCAATGGTCAAACAAGATTTACAGTTAGTAGATTCTGTAGAAAAGCAGAACGGAAGCCAGAGCCGACTATTGCAGCGAGAATATGAAATGACACAAAGATAAAGCTCTTGAACAGAATCAAACAGCGTTGGCAAGATAAACCTCTGCATGGCCAATATCCAGAACATTGGCCAATCCAATGTTGACAAAGTTAATACTAAACATCAGTTTGCAACATCTGGATTAAAGTCAGGAAACTGAAGGCTTTATTCTTGCAGCACAAGACCAAAGTCTTTCACAAAGAAAACATTCAGGCAAATATTATGCATAACAATATGGATCAAAATGCAGGTTTTAGCTGATAAACACCAAGAAACAATAGACCACCTAATCTCAGGCTGTTCATGGCATACCCAAATGAATATAAAAATCATACACGATAGAGTTGGACAATATTTACATTGGGCAATATGCAAACATTATGGAAAAGCTGTAGGCAAACACTGGTATGAACATCACCCAGCACCGGTTACAGAAATAGAAGATGTAACCATTCTATGGGATTACACCATCTACACAGACAGAAAAATTAGTAAAGCAAACAGGCCAGACAGTATTGTTAAAAACCAGAAGGAAAACTTGTCTATTAATTGATATGGCTTGTCCAGCGGATTGTAACATAGCAATCAAGGAATTTGAAAACTGTCAAAATATAAAGACCTGGAAATTGAAATAGAAAAATGCTTGGAAATTAAAGAAACAAAGTTGTGCCAGTGATAGTAGAGAGTGCACTTGGAATGATAAAAAATGGAACAAAACAACACATTGAAAGAATCCCTGGAAACCCCAGCTTGGGAATATACAAAAAATTGTCTTATTAAGTACAGCCCACACACTAAGGAAAACTTTATCTATGTAATGCTGGAGTTGATAGGGAAGATAGAAAAACATGAAATGGAGCCATAACAACATGCCACTACCTGCCTTAGATCTCCCCACAGACTTGGTTGGTAGTGAGACCAAAGCAGAAATCGAAATATGATGAAAAATGACATAATAATAATAGTGTATATTCCACATGTGCCTATGGGTTAGTGGGTAAACTTTAAGCTGACACCAAATCGGTCGAGTTTCGATCCCGGCCAGAAGCAAGTGGATGTATTACGCCACACTGATGAGCTGTGATACAGTAAAACAGGCTTGTTTGTGGATAATAAATATATATATATATATATATATATATATATATATATATGTGTGTGTGTGTGTGTGTGTGTGTGTGTGTGTTTAAATATATATATATATATATATATATATATATATATATATATATATATATCAAGTTGGCATATATGTAAGAGTGACACCACCATCTACTCCCATCTCAATATGAAACCGGCTAGGTCTAACAAAGTAGATCGCTTCTGCTCTTCGAAAGGATCCTCAATCTGTGATTGATTGGAGGTAAGAAATGGAATTAATCCTTCCAAAGAAGATGATCTCGCTTTAATCACCATAGAGAACCTCTGCTACCTTCCATTAATATGGATCGCGCTAGTCTCCACGAAAGCAGTACACAGCGCTTCCTTGGCCTCGTCTTTCAGCCGACCTCAAGTGGAATGAATATATCGCATCAATAGCCGTATCCACTGCCTGAAATCTTGGGCCGATCCTGGGAGTTTCTCGTCAGAAAACATCTTGCACCTTTTACCAATCTAATATTCGTCCGATCACTGGAATACTGTTGCCATATCTGGTCAGGTGCACCTTCTGTTCACCTCAGTGTTTTTCACGTCAGGAGGTACAGTAGTTGGACCCGATTTGGCTGCTTTTCTTCAGCCTCTTTCTCATGATGAACGTGGCTTCCTTCTGCCTTTCTACAAGTATTTTCACAATTTCTGCTCCAACTTGAGATTTGTGTGGTGTCCCGCCTCATTAGTTTACCCGTGCAACAAATTTGGCGACCTTATATCTTGGTATTGTGGTCACATAATCGAACGTTGAGCTTAATCGATGCCAGTCTTACAGTCTAAACACTCTTACAGTATGCACCAAAAGGAACAAAGAGCAGCTAATAAGAAAAATAGATCATTTTGGCAGATGAAAAAATTGTTTGGATTCCTTCTAAAGTTTTGGCTGAAGATTTTTATCTCTAAATTTTGTGTGGGATGAATTGCTATGGGGCACGGTGACTTGCACAAACCTTTGAATCTAAGACTGATGAAATTTGATTTTCAATTTAACGAAATAAATATTTTCGTGGCATTTAATTTTATAACAAAAATAATCATTATTTGACTTAAATGGACATTTGTGTCTGCAAAAACAACAACAACAAGAAAGCAGAGTGTCAAAAGTGAGATTTTTTTCTTTACATCGCTGTTATTTTAACTATATTCACACCTCAGCAATGTTTATTGTCTTAAAAAAGGATTTTTAAGAATTGTCATAAAATCTAAACATAGGAAAGTGAATTTATATATATTTGTTCTTGAGAATTAGCAACAAAAATAATAAAGTGATAATTACAATTAGAAATAAGGAGAACGGACATTTTATTTGGCATTTACATGCCCCCCCCCACAACATACACAGTCACGGGATATGGCACATGGCTTGTTTAAATGTTGGGAAGCCCAAGTGCGTCACATAGACTGAAGCCAAATGTTAGCTATGCTTTGAAACAGCATCTTACTGGCGTCGGTATTTAACATTTTGGCGCAATGAGATGTGCTTCTCAGGATTAGAATCGCCAGATATCACTCGAATTATTTTTATGTACTTCTATAAAAAGAAACACATCTGCGAGATAAAATGTATTTTGCCTGCCATAAAGCAGATACTGTGAGCAGAGATATTACAATCAGAGGTATTCGTTTTCGAACCCAGGTGAAAAATACCAGACAGCCCTTTCACGGAGATTCTGGAAAATGAAGAAGAAGGCTGCACCCTACAATTAGCTAGAGACTGATAGGTTCAATGGCAGATTTGAAAAATTTTCGTGGTAGGTGCGATCTGTGTCTGCAAGAAAAAATAACAATATTAAAGTACCCAAAACAGCACCTACTCCTGAATTTTAGAAAAGGAATTCATTAGTAAGTGCCACTATAGAAACAAGGAAATTTGTGAACATTTAAATATGAAATTTGAAATTTGAAATGTTAATTTCAGTTTTAGGAGAGTAAATATAAATCAAATTGTTTTTAATAAATTAAATTTAATTTTTAAATAGTAATTTTAAACCCTCTACCTTCCTCTTCCTGTCCCCTTTGAATATCTACCTTCATAAAATATGGATACTTTTGCCATTGCTGATTTATTCTGCAAGTATATATATCTTTTTCACAGCATAAATTTTTTTATAAATTTTTATAAAAATTTTAAAATAATTTTTAGAAAGTTTAAAAAGACTTTTTTTTTAAATTAAATTTTATTATCTTTACTTTTTTATTTTTTATTTTTATTTTTATTTTATTTATATTTATATTTTTCATTAATTAGATTAACTAATTCAATTAATTAAATCATATATCTGCTATTTTCCCTAAATATGTTTTTTTTTTAAATCTTTTTTTCTAATACTTTACCCTATTTACGAACGCTAGTTTTGTTTGACACGTATCGAGCGTCTCTAAAATATGAAATGTTTCTTCTTTTCTTTTCTTTTCTTCTTCTTCTTACCCCTTCCCTCCCATTCCTTCTGTTTTTATTTAATCCAATTATCAATCAAACGCCACTTCCTTTTCCATCCGTTAACCCCTTTCCCTTTGCTAAAGCTAGACAAAAGCCAAATTTTCAAATTTTTCACTTACAACTCTATCTAAAAGTAAAATTGTCCAAAATCTAAAAATAGACATTGATTGCGAAACTATTTTTTTTTTGTGACGTAAATTTTTTAATTCTTAACCTTCATTTTTATTTCTTTTTATTTCATTTTGAAATGTGGTGTTGCCGATAAGATGTGAAATCTCTGTTAGGGATTTCATGTTGAAATGATCATTCAACAGTTTTGAACATCCGAAATTTATTTTATTTTAATTGGCTCTGTAATTTTAATTACATTGAAGCTCTTTCATCATATCATTTTTTAATATTAAAATATTAATATTAATTAGGGTCGGGTCTTTGGGGATTTAACTTACAACTTTTCCTTTGCTAAAGTTATTATATATATATATATATATATATATATATATATATATAAACACACACACACACACACACACACACACACACACACACACATATATATATATATATATATATATATATATATATATATATACTTTATGTTTTTTTCTTTCTTGTGCAGTTTCCTTCAAGTAAATTTATTTTCCATTATTTTGACATTGTATCTGTCTTTCAGGAATTCTGCCAGTGATATAAAGGAATTGTTGTAGTTAAACTAGAAAGTAAAACCTTTTAACATATCCGTTATAGTCGTTTGAGGATGAAATCGTATATTTTGAGACATGATCGCTCAAGCATGTGTCACGTACGGCACCTAACAGCCAGATATTAGTCTAGGGTCTACGATATCTATAGTTCAACCTTGTATAAATATTTATATGTAAATGACTACCTAATAACTAAGGACAGAGCATCTCTCGGTATATGAGGTAAAGAATTCCTGCTAAACAAATCACATGTAGTAAATTCTTCATAATAAAGAGGTTACCGTATTTGTGAAGGAATATATACATTATTAAATCTCAATGCCTTTGTAGCATTTTGCATTCATTCATTCTTTCATTTAACGAATTACTTCATCCTGAACAGCACTTAGAAGTTCATTGCAAATCACAAGAAACTAGAATCAACATGGTATACCTGAATATTGAAATAGGCAAAAAAAGGAAGGTTTGTAGTTTTGGACTAGAAACAAATTCTTTGACCCAACTGAGGAAAATGGGTCTAATGGTGCACAGCAAATGACAATGTAATATTAGCTGGTGCTACAAGAACACCAAGATGATTATGGTCATGGAGAAACCCAAGAGGAGAAACGAAAAACTGAATCAAATACATGACTTTAGACTGCGGAAGCGCCCACGTCGGTTATGGTGAAGCTAAGGGATAAAACTTTGAAGATTGAGGAAGTCTTCAGAAAATACACGGACATGCTAAAACATCATACAAGGGACAACTTGGAGACGGAAAATCAAAATGGGATGCACTAAGAGAATCTCAAGTGATATCAGCAAATATCATCTTCCCAAAAGGAAAGGAAACGAATTTAAGAGAAATAATGAACAGATCCCGAATGAGATTCTGAAACTTGATGCAAACGAAATAAAAATCAGTTTCCAAAGAGATGGAACGGAATATAGGAAACTATACAAGGAAATAAGGAACGAATGCAGACAGGCTAAAGATGATGAGCTCAACGGAAAATGTGCAGAAATAAATTGAGCACGACCAATAAAGGAGAAATGCATAAAAAATAATGGAACAGGACAAAGAACATGCTCAGCAACAGGATTAATAAAATCAAGATAGAACGGTCATATTAAAGAAAGAAAAAGTACTTTAGCGATGAGACGAATATATAGGAAATCTCTTTACGAAAAGGGAAAACAACCGTCAATACACAGATATACTGACGGACGTAAAATATTAAAAACCGAGTAGAGGCTGCACTAGCCAAATTGAACAGAAACAAAGTAGCAGGACCTTGAAACATTGCAATAGAGATGCTGACAGCTTTAGACGATTTTGGCACGCTGAGCAAGAAAACAGAAGTAATAAATGAAATCTACGACAGTGATAATATAGCGGAAAACCTAAGCAGATTATTTTTCATAGCATTTCGAAGCCAGGCGCAAAGGAATGTGAAATCCACACAACAATAAGATTAATGATTCGCATACAAAAATAAATACATCCAGATTCGGATGAATAGAATGGGTAACAGAATCGAGCCAAAGAATAGGAAAAAGAAATATACGAGTGCGTCAAAGACACCGGAACAAAGAACACGATATTCCTCTTGGGAATTTTATCAGAAAGGGAAATACAAATGCAGAAGGATGTGTACCTGTGTTTTATAGATTACGCAAAGAGTGTTTTCAAAGTACGCCACAAAGACTTGTTAGATCCGTCAGTAACCTTGACGTGAAAGACATTAGAATAATCAAGAAAGATGTGTCTTCTCACCATATATGTTCGACCTATCCAGCGAACCAGTTCTGTGAAAGCTAGAAATTATAACACAAGGATTTGACATTTGCGGACACAATCTCAACAATATAAAATACGCAGATGACACAGCTGATACGGAAGAAAACTACAAGGCCTCCACAGAAGGTAGCCAGGGAAAACGAGAAAAAAGAACTAAACATCAACTACAAGTAAACTGAATGCATGTTCATCAGTAAAATAGGATCCCAACATGCCATTTACAGGCCGGGGATATCAAAATCAAGCAGTTGGAAAGTGTTCTAACAAAGAACGAAAAGTGTGACACTGATATCCGAAGGCGTATTGGCATGGTGAGGGACGCGTTCCAAGAAGTTGAGTAAAGTATTGACAAACGGGAAAATTTCGTCAGAAAGAAAGAAAAGCGTCATGGATTGTTATGTGATATCTGTCCTTGTATATGGCAACGAATGCAGAACAATATAATCAAGGATGAAGAATATACTCGAAGCAACAGAAATGTATTTTTACCAAGACGTGGTAGAGGATACCATAGACCAAACATTTAAGCAACGACAAGGTTTGGAGTGGATGGAAACGAAAAAGAAAATTATACTTTACACTTTGAAGACAAACAGCTGGATATTTCTGAATAAAGAAATAAAGATGGAAGGCTTGGAGAATCTAATACTCATCGGACTTTTAGAAGAAAAAGGCAATGTGTGATATAATTGATCGGTTTGAAAATAGATGGTAGAGCAAGGTACGGAAAGCATACAAAGATATGCAAGGATAGGATGATGTGGAGGATATGATTTCCACGTATTGAAGAAACACAGCACATAAAGAAAAAAGAAGTTAGCCATTTTTGTATTAAGTATATTGGTAGTAATTTTATATAAATTGGAATTGTTGGTTAGAAAATATTTTGGCATGGGTTACTTGATGCCAAAATCTAAATATTTTTTGAAATTAATTCTCAGCTATTAAAACTAAATATATTTTGAGCATAATCATGTAAACTAAGACATATAAAATGTATTTCTAATAATTATGTTGAAATTAATTTTCGTATAAATAGATATTTTTTGGTGGTTGAATATGTTGCTTTGGCATTCGCGTCAAACTGAATCCTTTTTTTATGTTGAAATCCAAATGTTTTAATACAGTTTTGTGGCTTCAACTAAATATGTTTAGGTACATTTGCATACCATCAACAACAGACAAAATGTATTGCTCATTTTACTACAAAATGTATTGTTGGTAATTATAGTATAGATAGGTATTGTTGGTTGGATTCATTTTTAACGAGATATCAACAGATACTTAGATTGTAAAATTCCGAAATATAATAAACATTTTGAACACAACTTTTCAGGGCCATAATTCTTGTTACCTCAGCAATAGATAAAATGTATTGGTAATTTTCGTAGAAAATGTATTGTTAGTAATTTTACTATAAATAGGTATTGGTTGTTGGGTAATATTGTTTAACGGCATATCTACCACTATCCTTATTTAATGCTGAACTCTAAATATCTTGAACTGTATTTTACGTTTTCAACGAAATATACTTATTCTAAACCTCCAGATTCAGTTAAAATAGTTGTTGGTGTTTACTATACAAATATGTAAATGGTGGCATTTGATTTGTTTCTAATGGGCTTGAGCAATTGGATGGCAGAGCAGGGTTGGGAGAAGTCACAAGAGAAAAGATGATATGACTACGAAAATGCAAATGGGGAAGGACATGATCTCTTACGTCCTGAATGGACACGCTTACCTAAAAAAGACGTTGGTCATTTTGTTACAAAACATATTATTGGTATTGCTATAAGCCGGTGTGCTGGTTGGTAGATTTTGTAAGTTTATTTTAATGTCAAAATCTAGAAATTATTGTTGAAAAATATTTTATGGCTTCAACTAAATTATTTTGAACGCAATTGTGTACCTTCAAATCATATAAAATGTATTATTGGTCATTTCGCTATGTAATATACTGAATGTAATTTTAGTATAAACAGGTATTTTTGGTAGGTTGATTTTGATTAGCGGCATTTCAACGTTGCTGGGTTATTTAATACCGAAATCTAAATATCTTGATCAAAAGTTTTATGGTTTCAACTAAATATGTTTTGAACGCATATATGCCTTCAACTAAATATAAAACGCATTAACCATTTTCCTTCAAAATGAGTAGTTAATAATTTTGCTGTGAATTAATAAGTGTGTTAATTGATCTTGTTTAGCGTCATATCAAACTTTTATCAATTATTTAATGGCAAAATCTAAATATTTTAAACGCATCTCTACCTTTAACTATAGATTAAATGTATTTTGTAACTTTACTACTTAAATTGATTGCTGAAATATTAGTATCTATATATCCATGGTGTTTGTTTTTATTTGTGGCAAGTTAATTACATGTCCATAGATGGGATCTAATTTTATGCTACCATCTTGGTCAGTGGACCTCGGACAACATGGATTAGAGGTGGTTTCCCAATCCCGAACAGCTTCAGACTCACAAATTGTTTTTGCCTGTACTTTATCTTTTAAATTGAGGGTAGGACCGGCACTGATAGCCAGTGAATGTTGCATTACTTTTTTTATTAAATGAGAATGAATTTTCTAGATAAATATTATTATTGGATCCATAGCTTGGGGAGAAGAGATAGATACAGACAGTTCCTAACGGCATTTACGCGTCAAGAAATATAAAGAAAATAATCGACTTGAATTTGAATTCCCCACAACGGAAGTTTTTAATTTTGAGTCGTAAATCATTACACCACTGGAACACCCTAAATGAACGGGGTTCAGTGGGTTCAAACAATGAATGTAAATAACCGAACATGGTTAAGAGATACAAAAAAAATAGGAAGCTGTGGAGAGTTATGATCATTCATATCGTGAAGAGTAAATGACACACACTCAAAACAGAAATAAATTAAATTAAGTGCCGTACGTGATATACGCTTGGACGATCATGTCGTGAAATAGACATGTCCTACTGGGCAGAAGATTATCCCGCAGTAGAGTTGTCTTTCTGCGCTAGACTCCGCCCAGCTAAGGCTATAAGGGAGAGCCCAATCAGTTCTGTTATTTAACTTATAACTGGAGGGGAAGGAGGCCAGTTAATACCTTTCTAATGGTATTTGTGCGTAAAAAAAAAAGTGAAGGCAGGAATTCAACTGGAATCCGAACTCGGCTTCCCGATTTCTGGTTCCGAGCCTATATCCACTGCACCGCAAACACCTTAGTAACTTTTTAAATTTCTTTTGCGTGTTTCACTTTTAAATAAAGAAAAAGTGATTTTTAAGTCGTGTTAGCTATTATGTAAATTTGAAATACCAGTTTGAAATATTGCCAAATTGACTTTTGTGAAAACAATTTTGGCCACAGATTGCTTGTCAGTTTTTAAAACTATGCTCAGATTAAAAATGATTTAAATGATTGTTAGCAATAACTCAATTCGATATAAGTTGTCACACAGATTTCGTATATGCAAGCTGCGATGAATGAACTGTCACCCTAATTACGAAAAATAGTAAAATAACACTGGCATCTCATTTTAATAGATATATTTACCAACATCACACAAAAATATATTGAAATATTAAAGAGTTAATTTATTAAATGAAATATAAAATTGATTTCAAATACGAACGCTAAAATCTCTTGCATGTCTTTGATTAATATCGTCAATGCTTCATAATTCTTGCCATTCATCCATCTTTGGTGTACAAGGAGTTCTGTTGGTCTCACGCTCAAATGTGCTTCACACATGATCAGGATTACAGTCTGGGGGAGATCGGTGTTCAGATATAGAGGTTGTGTAGTCGCAGAATTGTCTGACAGTCATGACTGGGTTATTTTTGCTTAAATGGTATAATACAGAGTTTTATTGCCAGACATAGGATCTTACAACTGCCACCCACCTGACTTCGGGCAACACTACCTCCCCAGGGTACTTTATGTGTTGAGCCGATGTGGGAAGATGAATGGAGGCATAATGTAGCCGTCATTGAAATCTTTCAAACACCATAATGTTAAGTAATATATTATTTAACCCGGAACGAACCCTCTGTACTGCCCTCAGATGATAGGCAAAACTACACTAAATGTGCGTATTGAAGCTTCTGGTGCGAATATCAAGCCGTACAGCAGACTATTTGAAAAGTTCTGGTGGGTACGATTACGTCATATTGCCCAATTGACTCTACTACAATGTTGGCTCAAGCAAAATGATAACAAACGGCACATATGTGCAACGTTAAAAATACAAAATTGCGACAATTTACACATCCTCTATTATATTTTTGTATTTAAGCAGCAACCCATATTTTATCTTATTTAGCTATTTATTTTAACTTTTACGATTTCTACATAAGCAACACAGGACTGCTAATTATGCGCAAGGCGTTACATAGAGAGAAAAAAATAGGTACTGATGATGCCGAAAAGAATGGAAGACCGACGGGATTTGGGAAATGGATGTGATTTAGGCTGGATGATATTTAGGGAGGTAGAAGAAGGCAACTGACGTTGCATTTAAGCTTTTGGAGTTTAGCTATCAGAATAACAAAGTATACGGAAGGATTTAGTTGCACCGACGGGAAGTGCGAGATAAGAAACTAATAGAGTAGAAGTGAGGGGTACATTTGACTATTCTGACAATAAAAGGGTGTGGCCTTGATGCTAATCCTTTAGTAGCAGGAGTAAATTCATGTGGCCTGGGCACCGGGGAAAAAAGCTGGTCAAAACAGAAGCCCGGAAAAATATTTATAAAATGTAAAAACAAATCAGTTAAATGCTATACTTGATACACGTTTGGGCGATCATGTCACCGAAAAAGACATGACTGACTGGACAGAAGATTTTCTTACTTACTGTGGGAGAATGGTTTTCAACCATGGCTGTAGAACCCAATCTGTCCTGCTATTTAAAATGACCATCAATGCAACACAAAAAGGCATAAAATACAAATTTATAGTAATTTTCCCTTACCACCGGCCAAAATAAAATAATTTTTGAAGAAATAAATTTGAATTCTTTAATTCGCATGTACCGTAAAATCTTAAACATATGTGCTTAACATTTTGGCCGTTATATACTCGGCCTTTCAGTTGCTAGGAATTTCGAACCAAATTCTGGAGTATATCATTCTAATTCCATGTGCGATGCTATTTCTGGTAGTTCTTTAACTTATCTAAGTTTACCACTGCTGTAGCCTGGTATTGATCTCCAAAATTCTTTGTGTCAGTCATTAGTTAACCAACATCTATATCCACTAGGACATGCATTTTCGTGAGAACATCAGCATGCGAATTTCTGGGACTTATAAACCTAATGTCTCAGTAACCATTTTTTTACCAGAGTTCATATTGCAATCTTTGATGCTGTAGCTTTCTTTAGTATCTCATACCAGAGATCATATTGCAATTTATGACGCTAATATTTTCTTTAGCTCTCCGTATTACTGATTCGTATTTCTCAGCTTGTTCGGCTTAGAATATTTGTGACTTAGCACTGCTAATTCTTTAAGTTTACGTAGTTTTCAGTGGTGTTCTCAATCAATTAATTCAACTTATTCCCCTAGGGGTTGTGATCCCTTTATTCCTCCATATGTGCTCAGGAAATATCGTAAACCTGGCAACAAAGATGAGAAGAAGAAATAGACCGAACATTGTACATAGTGTAAGCCTACGCTAATCTCAAAAGTACAGACAATTATTATTATTATTACTGCAATAAAAACACCTTGCGGATTACTTAACAGAAGTGTCCATATTCTTAACTAGTCTCTTTAAAGCGAGGCTTTCATATGGATATCATGCATGTCGCCAAACTCTTTCACAAATATCTAAACTCGCAGTTTTATACAACCGCTCTTTAACCGATCAATGGTTAAAATTGGTTGTAAGTCAGTGAAGACGAAAGCTCATGGCGAAGATCATTCTTATTTTTATTTGCATGTAATATGAACTAAAACACGAAATTCTTTGCAAGTCTTCATATATTAAATAGTCTCGTTAAATCGACATTTTCAATATGGTTGCCATACATAGTACCATACCCGTTCGAAATATTTAAACTTCTCAGATCAAAGGATCATAGTGACTATAATTATTTGCATTTGTTCTATTAGAAACTAAAACCCGAAAGGATGAAGATCACCAATATCTTGATTATATTTTATTATTTATTATTATTAGTAATCATAATTAATTATTATTATTATTATTATTATTATTATTATTATTATTATTATTATTACTGAAGCCAAAAAACTTCTTGTAGTCACTTAAGAGGTTTTCATATATTCCTTAAGTAGTCTCGTCACAGTCGAGACTTTTCATATTAATGTCATTCATGTCACCATACCCGTTTTTAGCTAGTAAAGACGATGTATTCTGTCCCAGTAGACGTCTAAATCAAGGATCCTCTTTTAGAATGCAAACCATTATTAGAACTGTAGGTTAATTCAGGATCTGCATTGTAGTGCTGAAATTTGCAAACATAGGTTTGTGATTTTAAAAGCAAGAATCCTTTTTTTCTATCAAAGAACATCTTTAAAATCTCATCATACGTCTTTATTAAATACACTTAAATCAATAAAAGAATAAAAATTATTAAAATGTTCAAATGATTGTTCGTGTTTTTTGTCACTTATTGCGCTAAAGGTACCCTACTATTCTTGAAATCCTGATTTATATCTGAAAT